>LR538883.1:218192-236691 GCA_900536315.3 Caenorhabditis becei | reverse complement strand
GGCTGGGCTTAAGCCCGGCCCAAGGCGGGCCGGGCCGGGCCGGGCCTGGGCCGGCCCGCTTTTTTCAAGAAATTTTTTTTTTTTTGACAAAATTCGATTCAGAGTTATTCAATTTCAGTTTCTGAAGCTCCATTTAGTAATTTTCAGTTATTTCGATCTGAAAAATTCAACATTCTGGCCAATTTTTGAAAAATTTTCGGAAAATCATGGAAATTTTGAATTTTCTAAAATTCATTTTTTGCACGATTATAGTTCTTGTTTTACGCCAGAAACGCTTGCAAAACGATTTTCGACACATTTAGCTGTTTCCAGACAAAATTAGTACAAAAAACGCGAATTTTTGGAAATTTGGAAAAAGCGGGCCGAGCGGGCCTAATGCGGGCCGGGCCGGGCCTGCTTCCCACTTTTCAAAAGCGGGCCGGGCCCGGGCCGGGCCTGAGGCGGGCCGGCCCAAAACGCATGTCTGGATGCCAGTCAAGAAGACGAATCAGTTCGGAATGGTCACATTTGTCTGGGGAGAGGATCTGGACAAGAAGGAGAACATCAACTACTTCAAGAAGGAATAGGTAGTCGACGGAATCATCTACGACCGGATTGGTGAGGAGGAACGTCGTCGCAACGTGTTCATCGTCGAGCGAGAGCAGAAGCGTGCTCTGCTCAGCTGCTCAGGAACCAGTACTCCACAACGTGCTCCATCCCCGTCGCCGGTCAGCTCCGAGAACAACAACTCGTCACCACCGACAAGTGCAAATCTCACCGAAAAGACACAATCCGACCCGGCGCTGACGGAAGAGAACGAGGAGAATAAGGTGTTCAGGCAGCGCTCTGAAACAGTTCCCAATCTGTATCATCCACGATTGGGATCCAGAACACTCTAATCTTCCCCTGCCACCAGTCTTTCGCGTTCTGTGTTCGCTTTCCGTTTTCTACATTGGAATTTTGCAGACTGATTAGCGATTTCGGAGAGCGCTCGTTTGATCTACAACTCTACTGTTGCCCGGGAAAACTTATTTGTCATCGTTCCCAGTGTTCTCTCGCCCCTTTGTTTCGTTGATTCCCATGTTTTCTACGTCAAATCCACTGGATTTTTCTGATTCTTCTCCAGAATCTCCGATTGCTCCAGCTCTCTGAAGCAGTTCCCAATCCGTATCGTCCACTGTTGGGATCCCAGATCACTTCCATCCTGTCCTACCACCAGTCTTCCGTTTTCTACATTGGAATTTTGCATACTGATCCGAAACTTTCGAGATCATTCGTTTGATCTACCACTCTTTCGGTGAACAGGGAACTCTTTTGTCATCATTTCTAGTGGTTTCTCCTCTCTTTCTCCGTTTGTCCCCGATTTTCTCCGGTTTTTTCCTAGGAATTTTCCGGAATTCCTCAAAGTTCCGGGATTCCCTCAGGTTCTTCTTCAGAATCCCCAGCTCCTTTTCTGCATTCCTTTTCTCCAATTCCGGACTACCGTACCATTGAGGGGCCAGTCTTCCTCAATCGAATTTCCTTCAGATCTACTTATAGAGGCAACGGGTTTATTTGTCATCATCCACGCATCCTCTTGCAATCGCGCTCGAGGGAGAATCTAGATTTGGCTGGGCAGGTGTTGCGCGCGCAAGTATGTTGTTTACCAGGGTGACCTGTCACGTCTCCCAATCTCCTCTCTCTCTCTCTCTCTCTCTCTCTTCTCGGGAAAAACCTGACAAGTTGTTAACAACTTTCGACACTTCCACGCGAAGCTCGTTAACAAGTTGTCGAAGTCTTCGCCCCTTTCACACGCATTTCACGATAATGGGCGAAACCCGCGAACTGTCGGGTGCACCGTTTAATATACCCAAAAGCAGATAAAAGGGTGCACCCGACAGCTCGCGGTTTAGCTCATTGTCGTGAAATGCGTGTAAAAGGGGCGGAGACTCCGACAACTTGTTAACGAGCTTCGCGTGGAAGTGTCGAAAGTTGTTAACAACTTGTCAGGTTTTTCCTGAGTCGTTCCTCACCGCTCTCCTCTTTTCTTTCGATCCTTGGAGACTTCTGAAAATGTATTTCCTCCAGGATCGCAACCGAGGGATCAAGAGGAAAGGATCAAGATTCAATGGATGCAGCGAATAAACCGAAGCGAGGATCAAGACACAGACAGCACACAATACAGACAAAGTTGAAAAATGGGGAGTAGTGATGAAGTGATAAGATCTAGGGACACTATTTTCGGGGGAAATTCTAGAAATTCTAAACATCTAAACATAGCAAATTTGCACACAAGAAAATTGCAGACAATATAGACACACTTTACACAATATAGACACACTAGACAGTCAAGAATCAGAAGCAGTCAGGGACAATCGGAGAAGATGAACGAGGAGTCAACATGATCTCGACGGATCGTGAAGAAGATCAACAGAGAAAAGGATCTAGGTAATAGGTGAGAGTTGATTTCGGATGACTGAAGAGCAAAAACAGCTGTTTCCAGAAGACACGAGCACAACCGGACACCGCGGAACACGCCAATGGGCATCGTGAGAAGGTGGTCAACGAGGAGTTGGATCAGTGGTACAAGGACTGGAAAACTGCAAGCCGCTGGTGGAGGCTGGAGAAGAAGAGGAAGATTTCAAGCCGTTCCCTACACTGGTCGAGGCGTTAGCGGAGGTGGATCCAGCTGTTGAATTCAAGGTGGATGTCAAGTATCCGATTATTCAGAATGTGAGTTCCAAGAGAAAGATTACACAATTAGACTGATATTCTTCGTTTCAGAACGGAGAACACGAATGCGATCACTAGTTGGTGCTGATCTTCTCGGTGTGAACTTCAACTCGGAAGACTTTCTGAAGGATCCGATGCCCCTCAAGAAGGCGAATGAGTTCGGAATGGTCGCGTTCGTCTGGGGAAAGGATCTCGACAAGAAGGAGAACATCCACTACTGCAAGAAGGAGTTGGAAGTCGACGGAGTCATCTACGACCGGATTGGTGAGGAGGAACGTCGTCGCAACGTCTTCATCGTCGAGCGAGAGCAGAAGCGTGCTCTGTTCAGTTGCTCCGGAACCAGTACTCCACAACGTGCTCCGTCCCCATCGCTGGTCAGCTCCGAAAACAACAACTCGTCACCGCCGACAAGTGCAAAGTTCACAAGAGAGGCTGGAGCTCACACAACCGCAACTTCTGATGTTCGACCATCTGAGTTTCAGTGAGAAAATTCTTCACATCTACTAATTTCTCACCAATACATTCAATTTTCAGACAGCTCTGAAGTGTTCCTCAGCCCACGCTCAACAGCCCACCAGTGGACACATCAGCTTCAGCTACGGAGAAGACGAAGAGGACGACGAGGAAGACTCGACAGTGCTCTCTAACAAATGCACTCACTCTGCTACTCACGTCGCAGTGCTTTCCGATTCTCGCCCGAAGTTCCACGATCAAGAGGAGACTGGAGTGATGTTCGCATTGGAGCCCAAGAATGGAGCGGCGTACGTGGAGTTTTGACGTGCAGCCCGCAGAAGAAGGAGAACGTCAAGAAGCTGGTGGAGGCTGGAAAAGAGGAGGAAGACTTCAAACCGTTCCCGACACTGGTCGAGGCGTTGACAACGGTGGATTCAGTTGTTGGTTTCAATGTGGAAGTGAAGTATCCGATGATGCAGAATGTAAGTTATAAGAAAACGATTGCACTATTACTGATATTCTCCCTTTTTAGAACGGAGAGCACGAATGCGATCACTACTTCGAGAGAAATCTGTTCGTCGACATCATCCTTGAAGACGTTCTGAAGCACGCGGCGAATCGAAGAATCATGTTCAGCAGCTTTGACCCAGATATCTGCTCGATGGTAGCAACAAAGCAGAACAAGTACCCTGTTCTGTTCCTCTGTGTCGGCGACACTCAGAGATACACTCCATTCCAAGATCAGAGAACCAGCACCTCCATGGCTGCTGTCAATTTCGCAGTTGGTGCTGATCTTCTCGGTGTGAACTTCAATTCGGAAGACCTCCTGAAAGATCCGATGCCTGTTAAGAAGGCAAATGAATTTGGAATTATCACATTTGTCTGGGGAGGGGATCTGGACAAGAAGGAGAACATCAACTACTTTAAGAAGGAATTGGGAGTCGCCGGAGTCATCTACGACCGGGACCAGTACTCCACAACGTGCTCCGTCCCCATCGCCGGTCAGCTCCGAGAACAACAACTCGTCACCGCCAACAAGTGCAAAATTTGCCAGAAAGACACAATCGGACCCGGCACTGACGGAAGAGAACGAGGAGGATGAGGTGGATGTAAGTGCTCTCCGGTGGATTGTTTAGTTTCATCCCAACTTTTCCAGAACATCACTGACAAACTGAACCTCTCGGGTTTCCAATCGGCGCCAATGGTCTCCACCAAGTAATCGGTCACTCTTCACGAAATCACACGCACTCGGGTCTTTGTCGGTGTCCGCCTGCAAGTCACACACAAGAGGAGACCGGAGTTTTGTTCGCATCGGAGCTTGCTTCGCCCTCCTCTCCTCGCTCCAAGACGCCTCCGAAACCATCCACCTCCCGTTCATCATAGGAGCTGGATATTCATACACCAAGATCGCGATGGCTCGCGAGAACACCATTCATTCTCTGAACACTGTCGCCAAGAACGGAGCGGACTACGTAGAGTTCGACGTGCAGCTGACCAAGGATCGCATCGCCGTCATCTACCACGACTTCCACGTGCTGGTCTCTGTCGCCAAACGAGACGGAGTCGCTCTTCCGCCACCAATGACTCGTGCTCAGCTGGATTCGTCGAACCTCGACTTCCACGAGCTTCCCGTCAAAGATCTGAAGGTCTCGCAGCTCAAATTTCTGATGCTCGATCATCTGAGCTTCTCGCAGAAGAAGAAGAACGTCAAGAAGCTGGTTGAGGCTGGAGAAGAAGAGGAAGACTTCAAACCGTTCCCGACACTGGTCGAAGCGTTGGATCCAGATGTTGGCTTCGATTTGGAGTAGTATCAATGATTTAGTGTGTGAGTTTCAAGAGAAAGATTGCACAATTAGACTAATAATCTTTGTTTCAGAACGGAGAACACGAATGTGATCACTACTTCGAGAGGAATCTGTTCGTCGACATCATTCCTTGAAGACGTTCTGAAGCACGCGGCGAATCGAAGAATCATGTTCAGCAGCTTCGACCCAGATATTTGTTCGATGGTAGCAATCAAACAGAACAAGAACCCTGTTCTGTTAAAAGTAAGTTCAGGGGTCTTGTAGCTCTTGGATGTTCATCCATTCCCGTTGTGAATCAGAAACCTTTTCAAGTTGTTTTCTGAAACCTCGCAGAGTTAGAACCCTCATAGATATTGCCCTTCTTCTGGGATCTATCTCATCTAATCCCAAATTTCACATTTTCTGGGAATGCAGGCTGCTTTTTCGACATTATCCCGGGTTTTGACAACCTAGACATGAAAGCCAAGCAGTCTAGCCCCTATTGAACATTATTCTCTAGATGACATCTCCTGTTTCTGAATCCTAGCTGAGTTAAAATCCTTTCCCCTTGACTTCACTTGGTTACATTACCAGTTTATTCCCAGAGTTTGCCCGATTGTATGTCAGATGGCAAAGTTTGTGCAGAGTCTAGACTGGGCACTCACATAGGCCCAGCTTATTGAGCATTCATCAGAGGTAGATGTCCACTCATTCTGAATGCTGATGACATTAGCACAATGTTGATTCAGCCCTTCTTCTTGTCTGACCACAATGTACACTTTTGATAATTCTACCTATTCTTCGAATGTTTTGAGGGTTTTGCAGTGTCAAGACTAAGCAACCAAGCAATTCTGTAGGTGACATTCTTGATTCTGAATCCTGACTCTTTTGTACCTATCCCTCAGGTATCTTTATGACATTTTCAAAAGTTCTCTGTTATTTACCGGATTTTCGGTAGGATCGGAGGGGTTTAGAATGGTCTAGACTTGGATCTGATTCTTCGCAATTACTTTCTCTGTTGAAGACGTCTTCGGATTCTGAATTCTGCCCTGAATATTGTGATCCTTTGATGACTTTTTTTTTGTAAAATTTAGTTTCTTTCTCAGGAATTCGGCCTAATTTTGCCAACATATTCTAAGTGCTTACTCCATCCCGTGACGTGATTCTGTCACATGTTCTATTTTCCCAGTTCTCCAAGTACTTTTTCGAGTTTAGACAGTTCTAGACTAGACTAGATGAACGTTCTAGTTTAGTTTTTCTGGCCTTTTTTCTGTTGAACATTTCTACATGTTCTGAATCTTAACGTAGGTACAGCTCTCTTTCCATTATCTAAATGCATATTTCGGGATTGTCAGCGAGTTTTTGTTGGAAATTTCAAAGAAAGAAGCAGTATGCACCCCTACGAAATGAGTAGTTTGGTCCTTTCCGAGTGCTTCCTCTGTCGAAACAACTTCTGAATCTGAATTCTAACGTAGATACACTGTTGAGTAAATAAACCAGATTCTGACATTATCACGACCGGGGCTTTGACCGAATCTTCTGGTCGCATTTAGGGATTCTAGCGGGGTACCCTGCTGAATGATTCTTCTGTAGATGACAGTTTCGTACTCCTAATCCCAAGTAGGTTACACCAATCCCCTTTCAAGAGTATTTTTGTACAACTTCAATTCATTTTCCTATTTACCCGATTTCCCTTTAGATCAGAAGAGTATGTTTCAGAGATACCTTGTTTAGTCCTTTCAGTTCACATCCTCTGTTTGTGAATTCTTTCAAATCTAAATCCTAACGTAGAAGGCCTGAGGCCTGGACTAAAAATTTGATTTGTAGATCAGATTGGGATATTTTTTCTGTGAATGGCATTCTGTATTCTGCATCCTGAGCTGTTTATACATCTGATGACCTTGTTACGTGATGACCTTGTCTTTCAGATCCTTCTCGAGCGAATCCGAAGGCGGTGGCCGTGAATCCAACATGCAGTACCTCGCCATCCTCCACCACCTCGGCTGCTCACTTTCCGTCGACGCCAATCCGGAACTCGAAACCCTTGCTCCGAACCATCGACTTCTCGCCTATCTCTTCACAGAACCCACTGCCGACGGATGGAACGGACAGGAGAACGACGTGTTGCGAGCGAGTGGAGTCGCCGCGACGTGAGACGGATTCAAGCCGACACTGCTGACGTGGGCGTTCGTCGACATGTACTTCAACAAAGTTATTCCGGTTAGTTTCGGGTGAAGAATCACGGGATTTTAGAAGCAATGGGGAATCTGAATTTGAAGATTCAAAATAGATAATGAAGATCTAAAAAATGACTCGAGGATTGTAGGTTTCAGACACCAGGATTTTCAGAATCTCACTAAGAACAAATCTATAAAAATTGTTTCAGATAACCGGCACCGACCGCCCTGAATGGTTCCGCGAGCACCTCGACGACACTGCCGAGTTCTGCGATGTCCCCGCCCCGTTCGACGAGGTCAACATGTTCCTGGCGCCACCTGCTAATCAATGATTTTTCTGCTGATTTTCTATTATTTTGTCCCATACTTTTTATTTTTCATTGGATTTGTACAGTCCCCCACTCCCCCACTATGTGCTTGTATTCTATTTGGACATAAAAATTTCGATCGCTGAGGGGGAATTTGCGGGACAGAATCAAGGAACGAACGGCTGTAAGTGGACAATCGCTCGTTCCTGATGCATATTTCAACGGGTTTGATGGATTTTTCCATCTTCAAATCATTAAAAAACGGAGAATGGACGAACCGGCACTATCAGGTTCTTATGGAACTGATGGGAGATGTGCATCAAAAGGAAAGAATCGGAAGCTGTTCTACCACTTTCAGGTTCTTATGGAACTGAGGGGAAGCGAGAAATGACGGGGCTACCGAAAGAGAATACTAAAGTCCCGAAGATCAGATCCTTCCATTAGGCCTTCTAATCCTCTTCCGAAGGAGCGATTTTTACTGCTGCTTCGGAGAGGGAAAGAGAGAAAAGAAGGTGTAAAATAAGACAAAGAGAATGAAGAAAAGAAGTCCAGAAATCCAAGCAGTCCAGAACGATCCCATAGCTTCAAGGTGATGCGTCCAAGATATGTGAAGAACTGAGGGAGGGAGTGGAGCTTCCAAGCTGACTATTCTTCGCTTCTTCGGGGCGCCGGACTCCAAAGATCGATGTAGCTGCGATAGAAGACGTCGTACAGTCGGCTGAGTGAGAAGGAGAGTGAGCTGCATCCGAACGACAGCACCGATGCTTCCAAAGCAGACTTCGATATGGTGGACACGCTGGAGACGGGGACTCGGAGAGATCCGCAGACGTGAACCAAGAAGCAGAGGTGGTGGTGGCGAAGGTGTCGACTCCGTAGCTTCTTCGACTTCCCCTTGAGCTCGAAGAACGGACCAGATGGAGGAGCAGCAACGCGACGACGGGCTTCGGATCTTCCAGGATCTCGGGCAGATTGGAGGAGTGATCCGAAGACGCTGAGAGCCAGAACTGGTGTTCCTTTCCTTTTCTTTCCGGTTCCGGAGATATCGGACTAGGCGGCAGTTCCAGAAGACGTTCGACTTGAGCAGCACGGCAACTCCTCATTGGTGCACACTGACGATGGAACAGCAGCACATCCGCGAGGACAAATCCAGTCAGGTTCTTATGGAACTGATTGAAGGAGGGGCAGTCGAGAAGAGGAGCAGTGGTGGAACAGGAGGACAGCGATACGGCAGAGGTGGAGACTCCAACGTGACTTGATTCCTCGGCTCCAGAAGGTGGTTGTTTGACGTGAGCAGCAGCAGGGACACTTGCCATCGATGACCTCGTTGAGAATGAAGGAGTCAGAACATTCCGAGGAGACCCGATCCGATGATGGAGCTGAGTGATGAGGATCCAACACATTCGAACGAGACTTCTTCCTTGGCTTGGTCTTTGGCAATGAATTCTCTCTAATTCGATCCATTAGCCGGTGAACTGAAGAAGAATCTTGACATCTCGGCAGTCGTCTCACAGATCTTCTTGCTGCTCGTCGAGACGTCTGAATCGACTGAAGCACTGCAGGCGGACTGAAGAGGAGTATCCGAAGAAGACGCCGAGAATCAGAGCTGGTGAGGCAGTTGAATCCGGACGGTGGCTACGAGTTCCAAGTGGTCCAATATCAGGTTCTTATGGAACTGATTCAAGGAGGGGGAGTCGAGAAGAGGAGTAGTGGTGCAATGTGATCAGCGGGAGGTGGAGGGTCCGACGTGACTTGATTCTGATGAGGTTGGTGACTCCTAGACGACGTCAGATTGAAGGCGTGGGCTCCGAAGGTGTTGAACGAGACGTGGAAACTCGATCACACTTGTCCGATCGGGCGGCCGGGAGAGTTGATGAACGGGAGGTGGATGGTTCCGGAAGCATCTTGGAGTGAGGAAGGGAGGGCGGAGCAAGCTCCAATGCGAAAAACACTCCAGTCTCCTCTTGTGTGTGACTTGCAGGCGGACACCGACAAAGACCCGAGTGCGTGTGATTTCGTGAAGAGTGACCGATTACTTGGTGGAGACCATTGGCGCCGATTGGAAACCCGAGAGGTTCAGTTTGTCAGTGATGTTCTGAAAACATTGGGATGAAACTAAACAATTCACCGGAGAGCACTTACATCCACTTCATCCTCCTCGTTCTCTTCCGTCAGTGCCGGGTCCGATTGGGATTTTCTAGTGAACTTTGCTTTTTTTCCGGAGCAGCTGAGCAGAGCACGCTTCTGCTCTCGCTCGACGATGGACACGTTGCGACGACGTTCCTCCTCTCCGATCCGGTCGTAGATGACTCCGTCGACTCCCAATTCCTTCTTGAAGTAGTTGATGTTCTCCTTCTTATCGAGATCCTCTCCACAGACGAACGTGATCATTCCGAACTCATTCGCCTTCTTGACTGGCATCGGATCCTTCAGAAGATCTTCCGAATTGAAGTTCACACCGAGAAGATCAGCACCAACTGCGAAATTGACAGCAGCCACGGAGGTGCTAGTTCTCTGATCTTGGAATGGAGTGAATCTCTGAGTGTCGCCGACACAGAGGAACAGAACAGGGTACTTGTTCTGTTTGGTTGCTATCATCGAGCAGATATCTGGGTCGAAGCTGCTGAACATGATTCTTCGATTCGCAGCGTGCTTCAGAACGTTTACAAGGATGATGTCGACGAACAGATTCCTCTCGAAGTAGTGATCGCATTCGTGTTCTCCGTTCTGAAACAAAGAATATCAGTCTAATCCTGCGACTGTTTTCCTGAAACTCACATTCTGCATCTTCGGATACTTGACAGCTTCTTGACGTTCTCCTTCTTCTGTGGAACGCTCAGATGATCGAGCATCAGAAGTTTGAGCTGCGAGACCTTCAGATCTTTGACGGGAAGCTCGTGGAAGTCGAGGTTCGACGAATCCAGCTGAGCACGAGTTATTGGTGGCGGGACAGCAACTCCGTCTCTTTTGGCTACCGAGACCAGCACATGGAAGTCGAGGTAGATGACTGCGGTGCGATCCTTGGTCAGCTGCACGTCAAACTCCACGTAATCAGCTTCGTTCTTGGGCTCCAATGCAAACACCACTCCGGTCTCCTCTTGATCGTGGAACTTCGGGCGAGGGTCAGAGAGCACTGCGACGTGAGTGGCAGAGTGAGTCACTATCAAGTTTTCCTCGTTGTCCTGTTCGTCTTCTCCGTAGCTAAAGCTGATGTGTCCGCTGGTGGGCTGAAAATAAATTTTTAGATATAGATAAAGTGCGGGAATTTTACCTGCTTGTACCGAACATCCAACGGTGTCAACTTGACCCGACAATTCTTGCGCTCCTTCGACGACTTGTAGAACTTCAGAGCGTTTCATTGCAGTAGCAACAGAGTCTGATTCTCATAATTAAGCTGGAGCCATCCGTCGGGAACGCATTTGCGACCGGCTAGAAAAGAAAAACTTATATTTACAAAGGGATAGTGAACACCCACCGTAATATCCGAACAAATCGACTCGGTCTTGACGGCACTCTCCGTTTCTGTTCCCCACGGAGCACACAGTTGATCGCGAATTGAGGAACACTTTCCAGCTACCAGAACTCAAATGGTTGAGCATCCTGGTTAGCTGCACGCGAACTTGGTGTATGAGTTTTCAGCTCCCCGGTGTCCTACTTCCAGCGCATTTCTCTTCTTCCAATGACGACAGAAGGCTTGATTCATGAGTTGTGGGCCAAGACGGGTGAGAGCACGAACACAGAGATGCTCAATCGACACTTGTCCGATCGGGCGGCCGGAAGAGTTGATGAACGGGAGGTGGATGGTTCCGGAAGCATCTTGGAGTGAGGAGGGGAGGGCGTAGCAAGCTCCAATGCGTTTCCGCTCTTCCGAGAAGAACTTGATGTAGAAGGCGAGGAACTCAACGGCCAGGGAGTGAGTTCTGAATACCAGGTAGTCCTTGTTGTTGTTGAACACCACTCCGGTCTCCTCTTGTTCGTGGAACTTCGGGCGAGGATCGGAGAGCACTGCGACGTGAGTGGCAGAGTGTGTGCATTTGTTAGAGAGCACCTTCGCCGAGTCCCAACTCCTTCTTGAAGTTGTTAATGTTGTGACTATTCTGAACTCATTCGCCTTCTTGACTGGCATCCTTCAGGAGTTCCTCCGAATTGAAGTTCACACCGAGAAGAGAGGCGCTGGTTCTCTGATCTTGGAACGGAGTAAATCTCTGAGTATCGCCGACACAGAGGAACAGAACAGGGTACTTGTTCTGTTTGGTTGCTATCATCGAGCAGATATCTGGGTCGAAGCTGCTGAACAAGATTCTTCGATTCGCTGCGTGCTTCAGAACGTTTACAAGGATGATGTCGACGAACAGATTCCTCTCGAAGTAGTGATCGCATTCGTGTTCTCCGCTCTGAAACAAAGAATATCAGTCTAATCCTGCGACTGTTTTCCTGAAACTCACATTCTGCATCTTCGGATACTTGACCTCCACATTGAATAGAACATCTGGATCCACCTTTGTCATCTCCTCGACCAGTGTCGGGAACGATTTGAAGTCTTCTTCTTCTTCTCCAGCCTCCACCAGCTTCTTGACGTTCTTCTTCTTCTGCGGGAAGCTCAGATGATCGAGCATCAGAAGTTTGAGCTGCGAGAGTTTCAGATCTTTGACGGTAAGCTCGTGGAAGTCGAGGCTCGACGAATCCAGCTGAGCACGAGTCATTGGTGGCGGGACAGCAACTCCGTCTCTTTTGGCTACCGAGACCAACACGTGGAAGTCGAGGTAGATGACTGCGATGCGATCCTTCGTCAGCTGCACGTCTAACTCCACGTAATCCGCTCCGTTCTTGGCGGCAGTGTTCAGAGAATGAATGGTGTTCTCGCGAGCCATCGCGATCTTGGTGTATGAATTTCCAGCTCCTCGGTGTCCTACTTCCAGCGCAATTCTTTTATTCCAATGACGACAGAAGGCTTGATTCATCAGTTGTGACACACGATGGGTGAGAGCACGAACGCAGAGATACTCAATCAACACTTGCCCGATCGAGCGGCCGGAAGAGTTGATGAACGGGAGGTGGATGGTTCCGGAAGCATCCAATGCGAACAACACTCCGGTCTTCTCTTCTGTGTGACTTGCAGGCGGACACCGACCAAGACCATTGGCGCCGATTGGAAACCCGAGAGGTTCAGTTTGTCAGTGATGTTCTGGAAAAGTTGGGATAAAACTAAACAATCCACCGTAGCGCACTAACATCCACTTCATCCTCCTCGTTCTCTTCCGTCAGCGCCGGATCCGATTGGGTCTTTCTGGTGAACTTTGCACTTGTCGGCGGTGACGAGTTGTTGTTCTCGGAGCTGACCGGAGATGGGGACGGAGCACGTTGTGGAGTACTGGTTCCTGAGCAGCTGAGCAGAGCACGCTTCTGCTCTCGCTCGACGATGAACACGTTGCGACGGCGTTCCTCCTCTCCGATCCGGTCGTAGATGACTCCGAAGACTCCCAATTCCTTCGTGAAGTAGTTGATGTTCTCCTTCTTGTCCAGATCCTCTCTCCAGACAAATGTGACCATTCCGAACTCATTTGCCTTCTTGACTGGCATCGGATCCTTCAGGAGGTCTTCGGCAGACATAGAGGTGCTGGTTCTTTGATCTTGGAATGGAGCGGATCTCTGGGTGTCGTCGACACAGCGGAACAAAAAAGGATACTTGTTCTGTTTGGTTGCTACCATCAAACAAATATCTGGGTCAAAGCTGCTGAACACGATTCTTCGATTCGTCGCGGGCTTCAGAACGTCTTCACGAACTTTTTCATCTCGAAGTGTTGATCGGTGAGCAGTCGCGTTCTCTATTCTGAAATAAAAAAAATCAGTCTAATCTTTGTATTGCTTTCCTGGAACTTACATTCAGCATCATCGGATACTCGACCATCAAATTGAATGAAACATGAGCTCCTCTATGTCCTACTTCAGCGCATTTCTCTTCTTCCAATCACGACAGAACGCTTGATTCATGAGTTGTGGACCAAGACGAGTGAGAGCACGAACGCAGAGGTACTCAATCGACACTTGTCCGATTAGGCAGCCAGAAGAGTTGATGAACGGGAGGTGGATGGTTCCGGAAGCATCTTGGAGTGAGGAGGGGAGGGCGGAGCAAGCTTCAATGCGTTTTCGCTCTTCCGAGAAGAATTCAATGTAGAAGGCGAGGAACTCAACGGCCAGGGAGTGAGTTCTGAATGCCAGGTAGTCCTTGTTGTTGTTGTTGAACACTACTCCGGTCTCCTCATGATCGTGGAACTTCGGGCGAGGATCGGAGAGCACCGCGACGTGAGTGGCAGAGTGAGTGCATTTGTTAGAGAGCACTGTCGAGTCTTCCTCGTCGTTCTCTTCGTCTTCTCCGTAGCTAAAGCTGATGTGTCCACTGGTGGGCTGAAAATAAATCTTTAGGAAAAGATGAAAAGAGGGAACTTTACCTGCTTGTAACGAACATCCAACGGCGTCAACTTGACCCGACAATTCTTGCGCTTCTTCGACGACTTGTAGAACTTCAGAGCATTTCCGTGCAGTCGCAACAGAGTCTGATTCTCGCCATGATGCTGGAGCCATCCGTCGGCGACGTTTTTGCGACCGGCTGAATAATAAAAACTTATTTTCACAATAAATTATTGAGAACGCACCGTAATATCCGAACAAATCGATTCGGTCTCCTCACTAATGCTCAGAAACCTCAGATGGTCGAGCATCAGAAGTTGAAGTTGTGTGAGCTTCAGTCTCTTTCTTGTAAACTTTGTGGAACTGGAACTTCGGGCAAGCATCGGAGAGGAACGCGACGTGAGTGGTAGAGTGAGTGCATTTGTTAGAGAGCACCGTCGTCGATTAGAACGTCTTCAAGGATGATGTCGACGAACAGATTCCTCTCGAAGTAGTCATCGCATTCGTGTTCTCCGTTCTGAAATAAAGAATATCAGTCTAATCTTGCGATCGTTTTCCTGAAACTCACATTGCTTCATCGGATACTCCATCTCCACATTGAATAGAACATCTGGATCCACCTTTGTCATCTCCTCGATCAGTGTCGGGAACGATTTGAAGTCTTCCTCCTCTTTTCCAGCCTCCACCAGCTTCTTGACGATCTCCTTCTTCTGTGGGACGCTCAGATGATCGAGCATCAGAAGTTGGAGCTGCGAGAGCTTCAGATCTTTGACGGGGAGCTCGTGAAAGTCGACGTTCGACGAATCCAGCTCAGCACGAGTCATTGGCGCCGGGAGAGCAACTCCGTCTCGTTTGGCGACAGATACCAGCCCGTGGAAGTCGTGGTAGATAACTGCGATGCGATCCTTGGTCAGCTGCACGTCGAACTCCACGTAATCCGCTCCGTTCTTGGGCTCCAATGCGAACATCACTCCAATCTTCTCTTGAACTTCGGGCGATGATCGGAGAGCACTGCGACGTGAGTGGCAGAGTGAGTCACTGTCGAGTCTTCGTCGTTGTCCTCTTCGTCTTCTCCGTAGGTGAAGCTGATGTGTCCACTGGTGGGCTGAAGAGAAATCTTTAGGAAAAGATGAAAAGAGGGAATTTTACCTGCTTGTACCGAACATCCAACGGTGTCAACTTGACCCGGATGACTCGTCGGCGTCGTCGCTCCGGTGGTCCCTGGTCCCTGTGCTCCTTCGTTGTCGTCGGTGATCCATGAACTATCTGCAATTTTTTCAAGCGCAGTATCTGCTCAACAAACTTTTCCCCCTATCATTTTTAGCCACTAAAAAATTGCCCGCCCTTTCACTGTGTGCTCCTCACCATACTCATCAAAGCTTGAGTGGTTTACAAGCCACCCAAGACGAGACCGGGTAGTGGTCAACAGAGACCGCAGATCAAAGGATCTAACAGCTCTGTAGCCCCTGTCCGGTTTCCCGAACAGACGCTCGTACCGCTAGCAGCGTTTTAGGCCGGCTTCCCTCCGATAGCCAAAAGGTGCAACACACACACCTTCTGACCTAACGAGGAGGACGCGTGGCCTAGAGCAGGGAGGCAGTGAAAGCGCGGTAGGGATTGCCCTAAATTCCCCTCCCAAACGAACCTATGCCGATGGGGAGGTTAAGGTTGCCCCGAGAGTCCCCGTACTCACTAGTTCGTAAGGGAGGGGAACTTAGGGGTCCCTATGTGAATGTCTAGTGTTCCCATTTTCTAGATTTTTATGCCCTAGAAGCCCCCATACCGTGTTTTCTTGCTTTCCATCGAATCCATTCCTTCCCATCGAATCGGATCGTCCATCCTCTCCTTGCTCGTCTCGTCTCCACAGGCTCGGGTGCTGACGTGCCGGGTCCTGGAATCAAAAAGTATTTCAACGATCACAGATGATAAGGGACTGATAAGGGACTCTAGGGCGCTAATGAGAAAAGTGCGTAGGGTTGCTGGAATAGATTTGGCTCAAGCTTGTCTAGGGGGTGGGTTAGGACTCTAATAGTCGGAATTCATCAGAACATTAGGAACAGAGTTTGATTGGGAGAGTGAACGAGAACACTGACCTTTCGTTTTCTTCGGACTGATTTCATGTTCATCAGTTGATCGAATCGGGTCTTCACGTCGTGGTGACAAGGGGGAGGACTCCTGGAAACCAGTATTGTTACAGTGATAAGAGGATAAAAGCAAGAAGAAGAGAAAGAAGAAGTGAGAGAAGAAGAGAAAGAGAACGGAAAAGGAACCGCGCGAGCCGTTGAACAGGGTAGATAATGACATGTGTCGTGGTATGGTAGAGAGAGGACCAAAACACACGACCACCTTCTAGGCAACCCAGAGGTCCAAATGAGGCTGATTGGTGGGACAGGTGGTTAGGTGGTCTCACGTTGCGCGCGCAAGGTTGCAGAAAAACACACTAGTATCACGGCGTGTTTTTCGTTGCACGAGCGATTTCTTCGGCCGCCGCCGGCAGCCAATCAACGCACTTCACCCCGCCCCCTTCATTTTGCAACGCCGCCGCATGGTTTTTTCCGTGTTTTTCTACTTTTTGGCAGAGAACTCTGGAAAGTTGAATTTGCGTAACAGATTTGAGGAAAAAAGAGGAGAAACGCTTCAAATATGTTAAGTAATTATTTTTTCACAAAAGTACAACACTTGGGCCTAATTTTCCTGCCTTTTTGCTGCCATAACGACAGATTATGGAGATGGGCGGTCAGTCCAAGTTATACTCGAAATTCGCACTGTAAACCTAATAGGATTACTGAAATATGTCAGATACTTTATTAATGTGCCATCTAAATGTGTTTTTGCCTATTTTTGAAGGCGTTATATCAATTTTCGAACATGCAATTTCTGACTTTTCTGTTCACTGGACCATAAAAGTGCAGAAAATATATTCCGGTACTACCGGTGTATACCAATCGACTGGAAATCGACTGGAGCACAACTTTCTAGTACATCACTTTTTTCTATCGTGACTGGTAAGGCTGTTACAGCTGAATATGCTTCCATGACTTTCTACAGCCGTCATCTCGCGGGGGAGACAAGATAGAAAAAAATTGTCAACTGCAAACTTGTTCAAAAATCAATTTTCTTTCGATTGATATCATAACTTGATTAGTTTGCTCAACTTCGCACATCGCCCGCCTTGTTTTTCTGAAATTGCCCCGTCGAACTGACAGTTATTCGGGGTAAACTCCCTGGAAAATGATTTTTATAAAAACCGCTTGTGAAATTCTAACTCAGAATTTTATTGCGAACATTTTGTTCAAAACGTTTTTTGAAAATTTTGTCTCTGGAGCCCGTGCGGGGAGCAAACATGAAAATTTCAGTGTTAATTTTCGAGTGGCCGAAGATTTCCCGGGTGCGGCCACGAGAGCGGTGGGCGGGGCGAGGGGCGGTGCTTAATCGGTGGCCGCGGCCGACGTTTCATCGGTTGTGCAACGAAAAACACGCCGTGGTATCAACAATGGGAGATCAAATAAGGAGTCCAACAGAGCGCATTTGAACCAATTTAAATTGCGGGTCTGCTTTTTTATAAACTAAAAAAAATATTTTTCAGGGCCCCGTTTTGCTCTTTCCTTTATACTTTTTTAAAGAGTTTCCCGCCGTTCCTGCTTGAAAGATCACATTTCCGACATACGCCTCGTAGGGTATGAGTGAAAAAAACAAGTGAATTCTTTTCTAATTATGAGCTGAAGTCAACGTTCAAAGCAGAGTGAGGCAATAACAAAAAAAAAGTGTGCGATTCTCTTTTGAATGGTGGCAATACAAAATGAGGGAAATGAAATGTCAACCTGTGAAACAGCTGCACAACACTGTTCAACAAGCAAGTGTTTCTGTAGTTCTGAAGACCAGCGGATCTACTTGGATCTCGGATCACACTTTCGATGGGTAGATTCAGAGGAAAATAGTGTGGTAGGCTGAGACATTTAGAATAGATACACTCAGCGAGTTCTGAATAGTTTTTTGCAAATCTGACTGTTCTTAGTCAATCCCGTCTTTCTTGATAATTCTTGGACTGAATGAAGTTCCATCATGAGACATAGACTCGTAGGCATGAGGTGTAGATTCCTTGTTAGGTAATGCGATACAGTATTCCTTTCTTCAGCGTTATTCTTCTGCACAATACAAATTCTCTATCACACGAGATCAAAGTACTGATAAAAGTTTCTTTGTGTGTGTGATCTAGATTAGTCGTCCTCGGGATGGTGAATATGAATATGTCATCTTTCTTGGTTACCAATAAAATTACATCAAACAATTGAGCTGATTAGATTGTGAAGTCCGAAAATCTGAAAATGAAAAGATCGGAATACCTGATCAAACATCGGAATAGCTTTTGCACGGAAGTTTTACATAACGAAGTCTCGAAAACAAAGATCGCAGCATAAGCTCTTCAGACTGGAAACTTCTTTCAATAATATGATATACTGGAGACTAGAAGGTCTATTTGGATCTCGGATCCCACTTTCGAAGGGTAGATTCAGGGGAAAATAGCGTGGTAGACTGAGACATTTAGAATAGATACACTCAGCGAGTTCTGAATAGTTTTTTGCAAATCTGACTTTTCGTAGTCAATCCCGTCTTTCTTGATAATTCTTGGACTGAATAAAGTTCCATCATGAGACATAGACTCGTAGGCATGAGGTGTAGA
>LR538883.1:141424-216545 GCA_900536315.3 Caenorhabditis becei | reverse complement strand
CCTGGTCAAACATCGGCATAGCTTATGTACGGAATTCCTGCGTAACGAAGTCTTGAAAACATAAAGCGCAGTAACATGAGCACCTCATACTTGAGACTTCTTTCCACTGTTATCAAACGCACTGATTGATTAGGCTCCGGAAGACTGGCAACCTGTGAAACAGCTGCACGACACCGTTCAACAAGCAAGTGTTTCAGGAGTTCTGAAGACTAGCGGATCTACTTGGATCTCGGATCACACTTTCGATGGGTAGATTCAGAGGAAAATAGCGTGGTAGAGACATTTATAATAGATACACTGAGCGAGTTCTGAATAGTTTTTTGCAAATCTGACTGTTCTTAGTCAATCCCGTCTTTCTTGATAATTCTTGGACTGAATAAAGTTCCATCATGAGACATAGACTCGTAGGCATGAGGTGTAGATTCCTTGTCAGGTAATGCGATAACAGTATTCCTTTCTTCAGCGTTATTCTTCTGCACAATATTCTCTATCAGTCGACTCACAACGTCCTGGTCAGACATGCTCAATGGTTGCCTCTGAAAACAAAAGAAATTGATTTTTTGCAATTTTATTCGTTAACTTACACGAACAAAGTCGAGTACACTACGGGAAGGGGAATTAGAGAGGAAAAAAAAGGAAAACGGAGAGATTTCAGTTGGCAGAGAAGTAAAACGCGCGAAAACGGGTGGTCAGGTACCCGCTGCTGACACGCATGCGACAATGCAGAGTGTCGCAAGGCGCGCCAACCGTAGGTCGAAAGGCGACGTTTGGCTCTAGAGGCGTTATTAGACGTGTTTCATCGCAATTTTGATGCCGATAAAAGAAGAAATACTTGGAAAATTACAGTATTCAAATTATCAGTCAAGCAGTGTGTAATAACACACAAAAAATATAGGAATAATGCGAGAAACATGGAAAAAATGTGGTGTGAACACATGTAAAACCAAAAACAAAATAATAATATTTACTCGAGATTGAATTTTTAAAAGTATTGATTGCGGTCAGAGAAGAGTTATTAATAACTGAGGAGCCAGACAGCGTAAACAAGTGAAGAGAAACTGTCAAAGCTTCCAACAAAAGTGGGAAGTTACAATTATCAGTGAGAGGAGTTAATTTATATTTCAATGACAATGAAAACAATGTGGAAGTTAGTGATGATGAGTTCGCAGATTCGGAGATGTCGGAGGTACTGTAGTTGTTGCCTGTCTGCCCCTTGGAATTGAAGCAAAGCTGAAAACGATAGAATAAAATGGTTTTACCGTGACCTTTCAGAAATGTGACCTTGTCTCCTTATCAACAAACAATAAATTTCAGAGGGTCACCTCCTTATCACACCTCCTACCGTACCCGTCTCCCGCATCAAAAACCTTGAAACTTTCTCGTTCCCACCGCCCGTCTGTCTGGTACATGTTCAGTACACTGTGTTATTTTTCTTCCTCCTGCGACCCAGACATAATCATACGGTCCCCAATAATATTTACAGCATGTCCCAACCCGGAATAGTTTCCCAGACAGACTAGACATTTGATCGTGAACTTTTCAATGGAAACAACTGTGTCCTTTTCGACAGAACAGTTTCCAATTTGATTTACGGCAATTCTGCAGACATGCCTAATCTGTCTGATTGATAAAGAACAGTGCAGCCCTTCCTTGAGAATTTCCAACATTATGGCCGAAATGATCGAAGACACTCAGACAGGGAACTAATAGAAAGCGACCGGAACGCGACTAATTCGGCCTCCCCAATTACGTATTACCACATCAAACATCTGAGCGGGTAACAGGTGATTAGAGAAGAAAAACTGAGAAGGCTGAAAATGGTTGATGAGCGTGTAACGATCAAAGAAACAAGTGATTTTTGTTTTTAAAAACTTCTGACCTAGTCGGAATTCGTGAACTTTGGCACGTTTTCCTTCTGTTATCTGACCGAAATGAGAAAGTGCTAATCAAATTTTGAGACTAAAACTTTGGCGGAGTGTGGCTTATGTCCTGAAGAGAACTTTCTAAAAATTTCAGCAAAATTCAACAACTTTTCGTGGCTTTTTAGAGTTATCCCCAACTTCTGCGGGTCGTCTGGTTTATAAACAGCACCAAGCGCGCACACTAGACTTGACCGGGTGGTGCAGAGGCTGTGGTGCTGTTTGTCGCCGACAAAGTGAGGGTTCGATCCCGCGTGAGTACTGGCTGTTTGAGTCTCTTCCGTTGCCAATCAGCTGTCATTAACCACGCAATACTGTAACGACGTGCTTAATTACCGGGTGTAGATCACGCTTATTGGTCACTCGGAGGAGGCACCTCGACATTTTGGTATTTTGCCGGAGGGCCAAGTTGTGATGAGAGGACCCAACCTGTTCTACCGTACCGCCCCTATCTGATTGGACTTTGCAAATTCAAACATGATAAAAGGACACTTTATTTTCGAAACGAAGACGACAAAGTGACCCATTTTATATTTGTTTCGTTCATTATGTGGCGACCCCTTATTACTTTTGTTACGGTGATTCTACCAATTGTCAGCTCGGAAGCTATCAGACAATGCTTGTGCTCCCCCTATGAGCAATGTCTGAAGGGGATGAAAGAAGAGCCTCTGGAGAAGTGCTTCGCAAGATGTGAAGTAAAATCAATTATATCTGCTAGAAAATAGGAACACTCAGCTTTCAGAGAATCTTTCCAACCTGTGGGTTTGTGGGCTGTATGAGACAGTTCATTCCTGATTTCAATAAACTCAAGGGTTGTTCCTATGCCAAAAAGAATGGATTCCTGGGGTAATCTAGTCTGCATTTTGCCGAACTCCAATGTTATCTTCTAGATGCACTTCACAGACGACTAATGTTCTCAGTGAACGCAGCATGGAAGAGTTCCGAGATCTGATGATCTCTACGATTGAGGACAAAGTGTCACAATTCGGTGAGCTTCCCATCACAGCGCATTTGCATATTTAGAAAACCTTGCAGATGAAACCAGACAGTTTATGAACAAGAAGGCCGCCAGACAAGCCGAGTGTCTTTTCGAATGCGTCTATCCGGGCCGAAACCTGTGTACTAGAAAGTTGAAATGTGACATTTACCTGCCAGCCGAGGAGGCATACTTTCCCAGCTTCTACGAGTGCGCAGAGAAGAAGAATCTGTTCAGCAAGTCAGAACAGATGTACGCTTGCATTTGTGAGTTCCTCTCTTCAAGATTATCTTTACAGCACAGTTTCTGACTTGTCAAAATTTCGTATACAAACACGGGCAGCTTTTTGTTTTCCAATTTGCACCTTGTTTTTCCAAAAAACAATATTTCGAGTGCTGAACCGGAAAAACAACAATTATCACTGACTAGTATAACTTCCGTGTGACTTCCTCGTGTAGAAACCTCTAGATATTTACCTGAGTGGGCTGATCAACGCTAATTTGATTGTTTTGACAACTTCAAAATCCAGAACAACTTTTTGACCGTAGTATCAAGACGTTGATCTTATACTTATCACTGATTATGATCCATTTTCAGCAAAACTGATGGTGACAAGTGACAACGAATTAATACGAAAACGGCTATTGTGATCCTATTCTAATATCTCATTTATTTATTGTTATAGTCATTTACGAGTTTGATTACGGTAGACTCACGCCCTATTTGACCAGTTTGTTCAAATAGAGCGCTTTTGCCACTCTCATGCATAACTAGTGTCTTTCACTGCTTTCTCAAATGAA
Organism: Caenorhabditis becei; assembly: GCA_900536315.3. Classification (NCBI taxonomy): domain Eukaryota; kingdom Metazoa; phylum Nematoda; class Chromadorea; order Rhabditida; family Rhabditidae; genus Caenorhabditis; species Caenorhabditis becei. Next base: position 212,850 of record LR538883.1, on the reverse strand, counting down.
TTCTTCTCCTTTTCTCCACTTCTACCACCAAATGACATTATAAATTCTTTTCGCTCTTCCATCTGGGAAATAGGTTATGGAGGTTGCCGCATGTGTTCAATCCAATCCGAATGCAGAAAAAATGAGTGTCCGTCTTCAGCATTGAACTGTGCACGGCGACGAATCTATCGGGCTTCGCCATCTGCCACTCGTCGACGTTCCTCGCCCCCTTATACTATTTCTCTTCCGTTTTTTCGCGGTTCTCCCCCCAAAGGTCATTTGGGAATTTAGGGTCTATTTGAGTCATTTCGCCTATGGACACAGATACCGCAAGGTTTTGTCGCGCTCGTCTCGGTCCTAATGGATCAGTTTTATGTTGTTAGTTTGGAAGTTCATAGAACGCACTATTGAGGCAAATAGTATTGACAACGGTGTACTTCAAAAAATGTTTCGGGCTCGATAGAGACACATGGAACATTGAGAAAAGAACATCAGAAACACTTTGATCTTGCCACCTCACACTATCACGCGTATCAGTTCCCCTTTGAACAACAAACTATTTTCTTGGTCTTTTGCCGAAAAGTGCTACACCATCATATCCCTTATCATTTTTATCTTTCCCCTTACACGAAAAAGTGTTGTCATTGAACAGCCTCCGCATCAGAATCTGGTCGTCCGCTCATCCATTTTTCGCGACGTGTCTACCATTTCCCCGCACATCGATCATTGCGGCCCCCCTCACTCCGCATCCTCCATTCTTTTGCGGAAAAAGGAATCGAGGCCGTGTGATATGATAAGCAATCGATTGAATGGAGGAGAAAGAGAGGGAAAACAGATGGAGGAAGACGATCATTTCTGCTTCTCCTTCTCCATCTTCTTCCCTTTCCCTTATTATCATTCGGTTCTCATACCTCTCACCACCTCCAACAACACCCTCATACTTTTCATTTTTCTGCGGCGTGTCACATTTGTTATCAGTTTATCTATCAGCCAACCACACACTTTTCCGAGTCATCACTCAAATTTCTGTTCAAACGTTTCGATAGAATTTGATTGCATTCTCCCCCTTTGCAGTAATCAGCCGCCGGAAGAACTAGACAAAATGACGAATCGCTACGACTATGCTCTGCTGGAGTTTACCGCCAATTTGTAAGTTTGCGCTAATTAGAAATCGAAATAGAGCTGGTTTGCTTTCAGAGCAGAAGCAGAAGCCACCTATGGCGAGAAACTCCAAACGATCATTGATACCTTCTCACAATCAAGGTGAGAAAGAACCCCCGGAAATAAATTCATCAAAAAGAACCGGTTTCTAGACTTGACTTGCCGTTGAAACGACTGTCAGAAATTGCAAAAGTGCACGGCAGGGCGGCGCAAAACTTGCGAAAATATATGGATCCGAAGAAGAACGAACATCTGAATCTGTGGAAAATGTGCAATATCTACTCTTGCTGCGCTGTGGATCTAGACAAGGCTATGAGGGAAACACGTGGAACACTTCGGGCGAAGATGGCAGTGGACGGATCAGTACCGGAAAAACCAAAACGAAGAAACATCTTTAACTCAATTTTGACAACGACGAGTCGGAATGCAGATATCACTACTGATAAAGAGAAGGGTGAGAGGAAGTGGTTCCCGAAACTGTCGGGATACGAACGGAAGGCAGAGTTGAGGGCGAGCCGAAAGACGACTACAGCTTCTTTGGAAGAGGAAAAGAAGGATGACCGTGTACTGACAGGATCAAAGTCCACTCCGCCAACTCCTCCAGTCATAAGATCCACTCATTCCACCCTAACTGTCAGTGCATCAGTGAACCCAGAAAGTTCCCAAAAGCCTCCGAGGCCTCCGAAGCATCTGATCCCAGATGCACCTTCTAGTGCACCTCCACCAATTCCGATATCAGCACCACCTCCGCAATTTTACATGGAAGAGAGGAAGTATGCAACTCCGATTTACGGGGACTTGCAGAAGTCTCATGGAGGACTGAACAACAACAGATTAGGGATGGTTGAGGAGCACTCGCTTCGTCATCAAGACGATTCCCCGGCTGTTCCGTCGGTTGTCAGAATACGGACGGATGTCGACGTGGCGAGAGAGTCCAGAAGAAACGGTAATTGGTCAATATCAAGTACTTTCGAAAACTTCATCATTCAGAAACCATCGTCAACGTGTTCGACAGTAATCAGTCCATCAAAAAGAGCCATTACGTGAACATCCGACCACAGATTGCCCAGAAACCAACCTTCTCACCTGGGTCTGACAGAAGTCCTCCGGTGATAAAGACTGATGCTGATGTGGCTCCGACGTTCATTTCGGTAGACTGCTATGCGTCCACAGTTCCCGTACCTTCGCCACGGACATATTACAATTCTGTAAGTTTTGAAATTAAAACTCCTTTATTTTCGGATTTTAGAATGAGCTACCATCATCTCAACGCTCCTCGTCATCTGCCTACTCCTCCAACTATTCATCTGGATCATCTTCAAACGTAACCTCCTTCGCTGTCGAGAACGCCAGAAGTCCCAGTCCGAACATGGAGAACGCTCGAATCGTCCGTGTCGCATCGCCAGATGACCTGCTCCATCGGTTCTGAATCAATTCTCACAAATCGTTTCACATTTAAATCTAGTGATTATCGCATCAGCTTATAGCAAACTTTGTCTTAAACTGAGCGTCATTAGATGCGAACCTCTCTAGATATGGAGACTTTCAAAGAATGCGTCAAGGTATTCCTGACACGCATGACAATTGAGATTTTGTGAAAATCTAATTAGAGTAAGAGAGAATACGCGAAAAACTGTATGTTTGAAGTAAATCACTTGAGTTAGATGTGAACCAATTTGTCAGAGAAACCTCTCGACATAAATAGTCTGCCTCGTTCTCTTCCGGTGCATAGAGTTATTTATTTTCTTCATCATTTGGCCAATGAATATGAATTAATGGAAAAAATAACACTCAGTTCTAGGAGGAGCTTGATGTGTATAAGGACAATAAATAGTGATTAAAGATAAAATACACCAAAGTAGAACATATGAAAAGTCAAGCTGAAAGGGAAAAACGGGAAGGAGGAACGACATGTTTAGACCGTATTTAGGACGCTCGGTTCGAACCGGGAACGGAAAATAACGGGGAGTTGATTAAGATTATGTGGGACGGAACATGGCTATGGACATGTGTTAGTTGTATGGTGGGTTGTGTATGTCCAGGGTGATACAGGCCTGGCAATCAGCGGAGAAGTCGGTGATATAACTTGCTGTTTTATTGCTAGGATAACCTGTCATGTGGAGACGGATCTGAAAGACGGAAATCTCGAAAGGTTTTGTAATTTATATTACCTCTGACAAATCATGGTATATGTTACCAGTGACAGCCTTCGGCAGCACATCCGGAATCTCGTTCTCAGTTCCCGCATCCATGGAGTTCATAGCTTTGTGAATCTCGACCGCGTACATTGATCTGTCATCGTGATCTTTGATTGGACCCAACGAACAGAGCAGGTCAAGAATAGACTCCAGTGGACCATATACGTCCGAAATGTTCAATCCAGTAGAGGGGAATGTGATAGAGGCGTCAGAAAAGTCAGTACTTGAAATACTAATATTCTCGTAGGGCGTCCACCCATTCTTTCTATGCCACACTTGCACCATGTAGACGGCGTTGCGAACTTCGCGAAGAATATCAGCGACAGTGACAGTACGGTCATTGTGGGACAATCGAGTTCCCACATCTTCGTCGAAATCATGAGCGTGCAGAATACGATCAATCAGCAGCTTGACTTGCAGGAGCAAAGGAAGAACTGTGCACAGTTGCAAACTTTCTTCGTTCATGAAGGAAATCCCTCCATCCTTCAGGAAGTTAGTCTCATTCTTCAAAATTTTATTGCAGGCCCTAGCGGTCCTTGCGGCAACCATTGATAAATAATTGTTTTCTTTAGAATAGAGGTCCTTTCTGAAACGTCTGATCGGACTGTTAGTATGTACGTGTGGGCATTTGAACTTACACAGGATCGTAAGTAGAAACTTGCTTGAAATACTCGAAGGATTTGAGGCACGCATACACCGAAAGTGCACAGAGTTCGTAGACGCAACATAGCAAATAAGCGACCTTCTCGAATTTTGTAAATGTGTCAGGTGCCTTAATTTGAAAATCGGACATCTCCAACAAGGCGTGCTCTTTCAAAGCAAAGCATTGGGCAGATTCCGAAATGGCACGGACGATCAGATATCGGAGCACTGCCACGTGCAACTGTTCAATGACACTGGCGAACAGAACAAAGTTGCTGCGAGGATTGAGACCGCCATCTTCAAACGCATGAGCGATGCATTTATTGATGAAGTTGTTGTAAACTCTTTCAATGTCGTTATCAGCATCAGAACGCAGGTTTTGAAGCGGATATCCTCTGCAAGTTGGAATGGTAAGTAATTGTGGTTGAATAACGAAATTCTCACAGCAAAGACTCTAAGAAATCGCAGCCACCCAGATTTATGAATCTGGCGAGATGATGACGGAGGAGTTTCTCCTTGCTTTCGAACCGATCAGGAGTCACTCGTATAATTGTATTCCAGAGATGACCAGTCTGAAACGATATATTCATAGGAGTCGAGTTCATGAGGTGAGCATCACTTACAATCCGACTAGCTTCACTCATTTCATCGTCTCTGAACACAAGTGTCTGTTCGCTCATTCTGTCTGAAATTGATGGGAAGGGTCCCGTCGGATTGGCATTCTCGTCGCCCTGTTCCTGTTGAGGCGACTCTCCGCACCAAGAGAATGGGACACGCAACGTCTCCTCTTGCGGTTCTGTTTCGACTGCTGGTCGATGTTCTTTTTGTTCACGAAATCTGAAAGAAACAACTATTCGTAAATCAAACCAGGTGTCTTCTTACCGATGTAAGGCTTCTCTCCACTCGACCCTGTGAGCATTGACCTGCTCCCGAAGATCAAGCGGAAGATTACTGAACGACTCGGATTCAGTCATCGTATCATCAGTCATAAGCCAAGTGGCGTCCGAACGAACATACAAAAGCAAATATGCCGAATTGTGCGAATTCAAAGTGCCGAAAGAATCAGCTTCGACTTGGGACCAGGGGACAACACTTGTCTTACAGTCGTTGAGCTGCTCCCACTCTTCCAAACCATCTGCAGATTTTTCTGAAAGGAAGTCATAAGATATTGGAAAATAGAGGTACTGTACTGAGTTGATAAGTGTAGTAGTGTCCACTGCCCGCCTCTCCACTGTGAACAATGATTCCGTGCAGATGATAGCCATGCTTTTGGAGATCTTCCTGATCATAGATAGTCTCAATCTTATTCTTCAAAGCGGCCTCCTGGGTGTTGTATTTGTCTTCCTCGTTTTTCAATTTATCGATTCCCTTCTCAAGGGTGGCAATACATCCGTTTAGTTCTGGGAATGATGGAGCATCAAAATGAGGGAATTGTTTCCCTTGGTCTTGGACCCAACGAGAAACATCACTAGTGGTAGTTTGAGCTTTTGGAAGCAAGGGGCCAATGAAATGACGGTTCGCAGCTGATGAGACAGGCGCTTCGGAGCTGAAAGTTAAAAATTAGATCGTGAAAGCCTGCAATATACGAACGTTCGACTATTAGTCAAAGCTTCGAGGACAGTTTCAAACGCATCGACAAGCCTCGTTTCACCTTCAGGTTTCCCGTGAGGATACTGTGTCAATCCTTTATGCTTGGCAATTTGCTCTGACAACTGCTCACGCAAGTGGTTCCGTTCTTCTCGGAGAGCCAAAACTCTCTGCTCATTGCACTTGAGATAGCGATCCATGTATACTTGTTTAGGGAACTCGAATTTATCGTGCAACTTGGTGGCACACGCATCATATACGAATCTGGACAAGCCCACCATCAGAACTGCCGGCAACTGCTCATAGAGAGTGCGGACATCAGTGCCACTGGAGGGAGTCTCGTAAGTAATCTCTTCGAGAGCGTCGTGAAGATTTTTGAAAGATAATTGTAAATTGAAGTACTGAGGAAAGTTTCGTTGTGTCCGTGGGTTAGATTCCTCGCCGTCTGAAAAACAAGTTTCCAAGATATGCCTACAGTTTCCAACAAACTTGGCGAAACAGTCATGGGGCAGCTGGTGGATGCGAATATGGCTTCCTTTCTGGCTATCAACTCGTCTACGAAAGCCTGTGCTTCGGGAGTAACAGGTGTCTCATTCTCGGGCTCGTTCTCGGTACGGGCTATCTTCTGAGGTGGTGGTGCCAACCGGCAACCGTCTAATGTGGTGTTTTCACTAGTATCCATAGCCTCATCCATAGGGAGAAACTTGTTTACAGGTGATTTAGAATTACGAAGGGGTCTGTCAGGGGAGTTGTCTCTTGTTTTCGCCTCACGGATAACTGACGAGGAACCCGGCGCAGAGTCGTACGCCGGTGGAGCAAAATCGTACTTCTGAACTCCTGTCGAATCGGCAACAACCAAATTCTCGTCACATGTTTCAACCGGTGGATGCAGTTGATACTTCATGGCCGCAGAGAATGCGTTTTCGAACCATTCCATCATGAGCGTCAGCATTTCTATGGCGTCATGCTGATTGTTGATAGTTGTATCATTAGGTCGCGAACGCTGGTAGATGGCATTAAAAGACTGGAAATGATTTGATTGAATATGCGATAAAGAAAAGTTAGGAATACCTGGTTCACATCGGCAGCGCTTATGTACGAAATTTCTGTGAAACGAAGTCTCGCAAATAAAGAGCGCAGCAACATGAACATTTCCACCTCAGGTTTTACTTCGTCTGGGATCCCGATGATTGGGACTTTTTGCCACTGATAAGGAACGCACTGAATGACCAGGTTACGGAAGGCTGGCAAACTGTAAAACAGCTGCAGGACACTGTTCAACCAGCAAGTGTTTCCGGAGTTCTCAAGACCAGCGGATCTATTTGGATCTCGGATCACACTTTCGAGAGAGATATTCGGAGGAAAATAGGGTAGACTGAGTCCTTTCGGAGAAACGTTCAACGAGTTCTGAATAGCTTTTTGCAAGTCTGACTGCTCTTGGTCAATCCCGTCTTTCTTGATTCTTGGGCTGAATGAAGTTCCATCATGAGACATAGAATCGTAGGCATGAGGTGTAGATTCCTTGTCAGGTAATGCGATAACAGTATTCTTCTCTTCAGCGTTATTCTTTTGCACAATATTCTCAATCAGTCGACTCACAACGTCCTGGTCAGACATGCTCAATGGTTGCCTCTGAAAACAAAAAAAATTGATGTTTTGCAATTTTATTCGTTAACTTACACGAACAAAGTCGAGCACACTCTCCAGACTTTCATTGCCTGGGAATATATCTTGGACTTTGTCCCAAGCAAGCCGCTCCCGCTGATTCAGTTCTTCTGTCGGCTGGAATGTGACGGTGCGGCTGGGACCAGGTGAGCTGCTTGAGGTCATTTCAACCATGGCTTCTGAAACTAATAAAAAATGTTTAGAAAAGCATATGTAGAGCAAGAGGAATGTGTGAAAGAAAAAGAAAAAAAACTGCGAGATTGAAGTTGGAAGAGAAGTAAAACGCGCGAAAACGGGGGGCCAGGCGCCCACTGCTGACACGCCGGCGCCAATGCGAGTATCGCAAAGCGCGCAAACCCCGCGCCAACCACCGGCGATCGAAAGTCGACGTTTGCTCTGCACGCGTTATCACACTCGTTTAGTCGTAATTGCGGGACTGAAAAAAGGAGAAAATTTTGAAAAATTGCAGTTTCTTTAATATTTTATTCAACGGTATCTGATAACACACAAAAAAGTAAAGAAATACTGTGAGAAACATGGAAAAAATGTGGTGTGATCACATGTGACTGCAAAAAAAAGAGGGGAAGAATACTCGGGATTGAAAATCATCAGGAATCGAATGCGATGGGAGAATGGTGATAACTAATCACTGATAAAATGGCTAATTGTGAATTCTGGGGATCGATACCCTGCAGGTCCGTTTCTTTCTTTCAAGGAATGAATGGCAACATAAGAAGGGGGAACGTGAGAAAATTATCACTGATAAGGTTATCAGCCGATTTAGCAGTTCCTCGAGTGAATGAGATACTTGCAGCAGTGTGTTAACAGTTGTTTCCCGTTGACTAGTTGATCGTCTTGACGTGTGTAGATGTCCAGTCCGTACTGACCTTCTCCGGGAAAGTCGATTTGGATATAGACCTAGAAACCGTTCATTTCTAATGCGAATAATCACTCCGACTAACCATATCACCCTTCAAAGCCGAACGTGTACACGCCTGTAGAGCCCGATCATCAGTTCGATTCCGATGGAGAGAGGCTACGAATTCCGACAGAGGTCGGGTCATTCGGAAACGGATCTCGACGTATCTGCCAGTGTTTATGATTGCATCTGGGTGAGAAACTGGCAAAAGTCCGAACAATCTAGTCGCTTTTGCTGGTCCCCACTCTCCAGAAGCACATTCCGGAAGTGGAACCATAATGACTTGGAGGGATTCACAGACGACCTTGAACTTGCAGACGCTCTTGAACTTGATCGGCTGACCAGTCAGGTAGGCTCCAGAAGACACTGAATTAGCGAAAATGTCCAGGAGAAGTGGTCGGGTGGATGGAGCATGGACTCGGAATGTTACGATCTGAAGAAATCGGGTCAGAATAGTTCGAGGTCTCAAGTTCTTACATCTTCAGTGACCGACTGCATCACAAATCGTTTCAGAGACATTCCACTGATTGTATTCTCTTCAGAATCGAAGAACTTCAAGTTGTAATGGAAGATAAGGGAATCCCCTTTTGGTGGTAACCGAATCGATATCGAGGCAGCTCCGGTCTTGTCGGTCTGAAATGGAACTCATATTTCCTGGTAGTTTTCTTCAAATCGACTTACATAAACGGTCGATTCCAACTTGTTATCGATAAACGACAAGTTATACTTGAAGAACAGACTCCGAACGAAAGGTATTCGTTCGAATTGAAGGAGTGATAAGGGTCGGGGGAGAAGTTGCCATGCTGGATCGGAGGGGAAAAACTCGTAGATGAACTCTTCGGGATCTGTCATGAAGTAGTGGTCATCATATTCGTAGCGAAGGTTTCCATCGGTTTTGGCTTCGTGGGATCCGTCTTTGGCATTTCTGAAAGGATGAGAATATTATTTTTTGGTTTTCCCCAACGGTAACTTACACCAAATGCCTCGCTCCCCAATTGCACTGCACAAAACGCCATGATCCATCCAAAAAGACGGCGTTCCACGTGTTTCTGAAGCGGTGATCATCGAAGGAGTATCCAGGTTGATAGCCAGCAGATTTCGAAAATCCTTTGATAACGACACAGTGGAGACCAGCGTAACTGCAATGCGTTTACATGTTTTAAAGCTATAAATTTGATAATCTCACCTGCAGAGTCTTTTGAAGAGCACATGATAACTCTCTGTTCCGTATTTGATTCCTCTCAGAAGACCCATTGGAGTGTCGCTTTGAATCGAGTCGTCGAACACCATCGTGTTCAAATTCTTGATTGTGATCCACCGATAGATGGCTCTTGCCACGTCAACATCGGATCGGGCGCCAGACGACAGAGTTCTGATGAGATCTGTGAACGAGGCGACTTCGTTCCGAGCGCAGTGAATTGCCACTTCATCAATAGTCTGCAATTATTGTATTTCTGATAAGAGATTCTTATCAGTAAGGTCCTTACTGAAAAGTAATCAGTCGTTGTGTAAATCTCCCTCTTGCTGCACGACGGTGGTACTGGTGGTGGAGGTGTTGAGGGATACTGTAGATTACTGTACTCTGATCTCGATGCCTTGAACAGTTCCAGCATCTCCTTGGCTTGTCGGTCAACCAACTCGGCGGTTTGATGACGTTCTCGCTCCTGAAACACAAGTTGCCGTTGCATCAAGTGAAGGGGGCGGGGCTTCGCGAGTGTGGAGTATAGCGGGCGGCGGAACCCGCCAAGTGTCGGTCGCTGCGAAACACTGCCTAAAGGACGCTTGCGGGAGAGGCACGGCAAATGACGACAAACTACCCTCGGCCCGACTCCAACCGTGGGGGCGAAATGAGCTTTTTAACTCAGATGTCGTATAAATTTTGGAACTTCTTATTAAACAAGATTATAAATTCAGAATTCACTCACCTTCCGCTTTGTGTGCAACGTCTCCAGCTTCTTCTCTCTCTTGATCGTCAACTGTCTTATCAAATCATCTTTCTTCATGTTCGCCTGCCCCTTCTCGTACTTCTTCGCGAACTCTGCCAGTGCTCTCTCCCACTCTTCCGTGTTCTCCTTCTCGAACTGTTCAGCTTCCCGAACTCTCTTGTCTTGAAACTCCTCGTACAACTCGTCCTCGTCCGCCCGATGCAAAAGTTCCAATCGTGTCTGAGCATCATAGTCCACTACGTATTTGGCGCCTTCGTGACTGATCTTCGGGTACGGTCTGGCCACTTGAGTCGCTTTCATCGCATGCGCGATTTTCATGTCACTGAGGCCGGCGTCGCTGAAAAAAGAGGAAGTGGTCATGGTATTTGAACATCTGCAAGGTTCTTACATCCAATTTCCATTTTTCACATAGTTATTGTTCTCCAGATGCTTGCCGTTTCCATTCGAAGAGGCCAGTGGAAGGTCGTGTGGTCCGGCGATTGGCACGTGATTCGAACAGTAGACTTCCTTGTCGTTGATGTCGTTTCGGTTGTTGCAGTAGGTTTTCAGAGCCAACCGAGTGCCACAGATGTAGCATTTGAAGCAACCTGGAAGATTCGAATATTGATACTGCTCCAGGTGGATCTTCTGATTACCTTGATGGAAGAAGGTGGCATCCTTGAGCGGACCGACCTTATCCGTCGGGTACACCTGCTTTCCGCAACGATTGCAGTGCTGTTTAGAGTTCATCCTCGTCGGAAACTCTTTCGAGGATCGAGTCACAACCTCTGATTCGTTCCTCTTTTCTAGGTGTTCTCTGGAATCTCTTTTTCGGATGACTGGACTGGAATTCAAGGTGAAAAGGATGCGAAAATGGTCATGCGGGAAAGCGAGAAGGCGATGATCAAATGTTTGCATAATAAACGTATGAGTCAGGGAAACGAGAAGACGGGTCAAGTGTCGGAAGGCACAGCGGGAGGTGGATGGGGAGGGAAATATGAAAAGAAGAGGGAATATAGATCAGAATGACAAGTTCTACTGCTTTAACCTGCGCGTAAAGTTCAATGTCACGAGACAATGGAAGAAGAATAAAGGACGGGGCGAAATGGAGAAGCTTCCTCTCGGGATGGGTTGCCTTTTCCGATTGAGAAGAGGGGCAAACCGGAAAGGCGTGGAATGAGAGTCAGGAATGGATAGAGGGGGCACAATTAGTCGGGGCGACGGGGGCTGGAGAATGCGACATAATAATTGGGGAGAAGGCGAGACGTATTAGGCAGGGCAGGTAGCAGGCTGCCGATGATGTTTCGTGATGAATATCGGCAACAAATTGAAATTGACCACGGCAATCTAGAGGCAACGTGTTGTGAACGGTGGAATGAGAGGGATAGGCTTGAAGGGTTTAGAAATCAGAAGGCGTGGAAGATTAAGTGGCTAGGCTTGATATAGTAGAATGGTGACTTGATCCTATTAATTAAATGATCTTGATACGCTAGCTTGCAACTTCTGGTCAGAAGCTTCGGGATTACTGTAGGTAAGAGTTCTCAGATGCGATCAGCTTTGATCATGTTTGTTATGATCTCCAATCTCCAATCCCGAATCTCGAACAAAATGCTTGAACCTCGAGACTCGAGACAACAAAAGGTTCGTTGTTGAACAAGGCGAAATGGATCACCTGGGCGCCGCGGAAGGGGGGAGCGGAGTGAAAGTTACCGAAAGTGTAAGTCGATGCATACAAAACTGCGGTTAATTGGATTACTACTATAAGCGAACACAAAAGAGATATGCGAAGTGTATCTGTCTATATATTGCCATTTACGCGGTTAATGCCATAAGAAACATGATACACTGTCTGTGCTTCACTATTTCGCTCCACCACTCGGGGCCCATGACGATCGATCCGGTTGAGAGGGAAAATCGAACGAACGAAAGGAAATGAGAGAACTTTTTATGGGGATATAATACATACACAACATACTTCTGCCCAGTGTGTAAAGAGGCAAGTGGCAAACGAGGAAAATGAATCGAATAATTGAAAAAGGAAATTTTGAATGAATGGACAGGAGGGGGCTATCTCTGGGAAGATCAACGAAACATATCAGGGTGGAAAATCGGGAGGAATACGGAAGGATCGCGGAAATTCGTTGAATTCTTTGCGAGATTATCACAGGTTCTCGGGATGCCATGACCGACCGACTGGCAATGTTCCATGGCCTCGGCTCCAAATCAAAGAGAGCAAAATGATCTCACACGTGAAACGTGCTACATGGAGAGTCCCCTAAGGATCCAAAAAAGTGACAGATATCCGGTATTTCACACGCAACACCACGAGCGCCTCCTCCATCTCCTCCAAGTTCTCGCGCCTGCATCAAACACACGCGAACGATTCCCGAACCGCGGTACAGGCGAGCGGTCTCTCCGGGCTGACGGTGCTGCTGGCTGCTGGTGGGTATGTGATCCGGAGAGGGGCGCGCGGACATCAAAATGCACAATAAAACGCGTTTTTATTTGATGATCGGAAAGTGCGCGTGCGCCGGCGTCTCTCAGCGCTTCCTGTGCACTCTGGCCGCATCTCGGTTACCGGCCGAGCAGAAGAAGACGAATCGGAGGGAAAACGAACGAAGGTTGTTCCTGAAGGAGAAACACGCACAATACTCGACCCCGGGAAGAGGCAGAGACGATCTGCGCGCAGGCCGCATGTTTTCGAGAACCCCCGGCTGTGTTTCTGCCTCTTCTCCTCCCACCATCCGACATGATTTCAATCGGGTATGTAGTATTTAAGTGCCCTATTTTTTCTTGTTCTTCATCTCGAAAAGTTGGTGGTTGGGGTGGTCAAAACATCTTGAGAACCACTGTCTTAATTAGCATCTTTTGCGTCTCGGGGGTGGGGAGTAGGTCAAAAAGTTCGAGAGGCTAACCGTACTGTCACGGTGGTCGGGAATCAGATGTGACACGTCATAAAATTAGCATGTCGAAAAAGACGGTGAAACGTGAGAATCGAAAATGGAAATCGTGAACTTTTCGCTTCTCATGATCTAAACTAGACTCTACTACAGTATCCCTGGATGCATCGGCTGGCGATTTCAGGAATTAGGATTCTGATTTCAGAAAACAACTGGAAAAAAGAAAAGAAACAGCCACAACAGTCAAATTCTCGTCAAAATAGTGGGTTATTGTTTCGAAAAGTCGTTCTGCCCGGGTACTCCTCCCTGCTGTCCTTTTTCCATTCTCTCGAGTTGTTTTTTCTTTCCTCTTCCGTCGACTCCGTTTTCTCCGGGAAAACAGAAAAAAACGAAGAAGAGGACGTAGAAGAATGGAGGAGGAGGCGAAAATCGCCAAAAATTCGAATGTTGACGCGTCAGATTATAGTCTGGCCATCCATCCGAGAAGGGCGGAAAACGAGAGGAAGTTTTGAAAATGAGAACAAAAAGAGAGGAGTGTGAATGAATCATAGGTGCAAAAAACGGTAGGCAATTAACGGGGCGAGATGGGAAATTGGGTTGAAACGCGTGTCAGAAGTGCGCTCCAATCGGCGAAACGGCGTTCAGCAGACTAGTGATGATTGCAGGAATAGTTCACGCCTGTTCATCAGTCTAGTGATAATGATAATCGTAATATCCATATATAGACGGGGCGGAATTTAGTGATATACTCTAAATTAATGTCAACGAACCCACCCAAATATTTGGCTATGCATTATGCGGAATGCTTCTCCACTCTTTCCTCTTTGGAGGCAAACAAATCAACACCATTTCGTCGGCGGTTTTGACTTTGAAGAAATCGAAGCAGAAAGACCGACGAGAGCATTCCCATATCAAGTAGGGCTCCGAGAACTGAAGTGTGAATACTTGGTACACTTTCGTGGCCAAGCGTCAGAAAGCAGAAAAAATCCATGACGCATGTTTGTATAATAACTGTACACCCAATGGGGACCGGTAAATAGACCTGAATAGCCAGAATTTTCCCCATTTTTTGCGGGTTTTTGGGCATGAGCGGAATGGAACTGTACGAACTGATACTGCAGAGAAAATGAAATAGGAATCGCGCACGAGAAGCTCAAATTAGAAACAATTTGGGAATTCGATGTCCCACCGGACAGGTATCGATCCATAACCGACTGTTTTGCGGGGGACGGAGGAAAAGCCAATTAGGAGCAGGTGTGGCGGCTGGAGAAGTGACTGGTAGACCGGGCGGTGCATGCAATGCGCTGCTTGGAGTGACCTTGTCCGGCCGCGCTGGCCAAGTGCCAAACAACAAGTTAACGGAGGTAAGTGAGGGATGGATCAAGGTGAAAAAGACGTGCGGATGGTCACACTCGGCGTTTATGGCCCCGGTCAAGACCTATCCCTCGGTCTTATTGCAATACTTCAAGTTTCAAAAGCAACGCTTAATTCAAGCTTACTGTTTATTCTGAACAAAAATACTGAACAGGTCTCGATTTCGAAAACATGCAAAAATTTCTGAACATGAAAATGACCGATTCAACGTGTGTCCAGCTGGCCTGTTCGTTTGTGTATATTGTGTGTGTTCGTCGCAATCGCCACGCAAATATGTTCGGAATGGGAGGAGTGAATGAGTCGTATCGGGTTACTGTATTTGTGTTCATTTCATAGTTACAAAGTTGACTTTTGTTCATCCTTATCAGTTTTCATCGTTTGTGCTTCTCTTCGGAATGATCCGTCGGCTCCTCAAGAATCGAGACCTCTTCCGCTTTTTCTTCTCCTTCTGTTCCTCCATCTTCTTCTGTATATCCACTGACTTCCTCCTCATCTGATCATCCCACTGACTGCTCAAGTTTGTGAAGTACACATTTGTCTCCTCATTCGTTGATAAGTGCTTCCGACTTTTGAAGTCTTCCGGGAAGATCTTTCCAAAGAACGGCTTAGTGATAGCTCGAATCAAATCGAACTTCAAGAAGAACTTCCTAAAGTTTCGATCCGCCAGCAGGGCTACGAATATCACAACTTGTCCGTAACTGAAAGTTGAAACTGATGTTTCGTGTCACACAACTTCCTCATACTCACATCGCAATTGCAAAATTCAGAAAGGTGTGGGAATATTTGGCGAGAGTCGGCTGGTTACTTCTCAAGTACTCGTCATTGGACACTGCAAATACAACAGGTGGATTGTTTCAGAATTCCACGGAAAACCTATCAAGAATCCGGCAAGAGTGATGTTGACGACGGCCACTACAACTATGCAGTTCTTCAGCCACTGGAAATGTTCACGATCTTTTCAGAATCAAACCCAACAGTACCTTCATGACTTTCAGATTCTCATTCAGCTGGAACCGCAGACTCAGTGTATACGAATTCATCATCTCACGCGTCTGACAGTACTTCAGATTACTTCTGTTCATATTGTATAGAAAAATGAAGCAGACAATCGAAACAACGTTTAGAACGAGTCCGAGACCAACTAGAAGTACAGTGTTGATAAGCTCATAATGAAAGATCACTGTGCCACCGGCTCCACCTGCCGCACTGCATATCACTATCAACAGTGATATCCATTTGTATTGTTTTCTCTCATAAGTTGACACCAGCACAGTTGCGAAATATCTTTCGATTGCCAGTATGAGTGCTCTGAATCTAGAAGTTCCCAAAGGTCACAGAAAAAAGCTCACATGGAAGATATCAAAACCATGAAGAACACTCTATAAAAACTGCAGGCGACCAGAGTGATGAACATATGATTCGTTGATTTGAAGAAATTCCCAGAAGCCTCTCGGAGCAGAACTTGATCTTCCAAGTTCAGAATGCCAACCTCGAATAGGATTATGGTGATTCTGGCGATAACATCTACACAATAGGCAGTCAGACAGTAGGCCAGAATAACTTTGATGTTGAAATGAAACTGGTACTTCACCATAACACATGTTCCAACAGAATAGGCGAGAAACTCGAGGATCAGAAGGAGTCCCTCGGAGAAGAGCACGGCTAGTAGAAACAGACGATGGGAATCCGTAAGAAGTATTTTGTGATATTGAAGAAGCATTTGCGGAGCAAATGACTCCGGAGAATTCCAGAGAGAAACTAAGAGTTGCCTTGAGTCGACAGAAGGAGACAGGTGAATGTGCCAGGGCAGGATTGAAGTTATAATTGAGTTTCGTTTAATCTTTTATTCACTTGGGCAAGGATAGAGTTATGAGAGTTCCAGCATAAATACGATCACTGATCTTTTAGAGACCTTTGTTATAATAGAGTTGGGATTTCAAAGTTTTCTTTTGAAGTTCCGGCTCCAGCAGGTCAGTAGAAATCTGAAAGTAGAAACCTGAGATATGAGAACCTCGACGAAAAACTTACAGCGCTCTCCTGTGGGAATAATGCCAAGGCGACTGGTAGACTGACAGCAAACGACAAAGTGCAGATGACTGCGTTCACGAGAATATGTCTCACTTGTGTCTTCGTGACCCACTTGTACCTGAAAAAGTTCAGATAAGTTTTCGAATGTTCAAATCTATGAATTTTGCTAACTCGGTCGTAAGACTAAGCAGAAATAACTTAGACTTTCTTGTCTCACCTCTCCAAGAATGGCATGATGCATGGTGGAATCAAAAGTAAAGGCACTGGGAGGAACGCCCGAACCATCGTGGTGTCCGTAACTGCTTGCTTCGCAGCCACTTTGGACACGCCCACAACCTCTCCGGTCTCTTTTTCGTACACTTGGATCCCGGTTTCCAACTCGTTCCATCGCATACAAATCACATTTAGGGAAGATGCCAGTGACGTGGCGGGGAGTGGAACAAATCTCTGAAAGTTTACTGATAGCGGTAAGTTGTAGAGTAACTCAAACCTGAATGATGAGTCTAGTAGTTGGTGGCAGAGAAGATGTCTGCTTGATAAGATATGTGAGTCCTGCAGAAATGGAGCACGCCGCCGTGACTGCTGCTCCGTATGCTCCGACATACTTTGAAAGAGGCTGTGGTTGAGTGGCATTCCGGTTTGCATAGTTCACACACGCATTATGCGACTGGTTCATCCATTGCCAGAATAGGAGTGTCGGCCAGGATGGGTTTGGCAGAAGCATTCCAGTTACCGTAATCCAGCCGAACGGGACGAAACCACTCATTCGAAATGGTGGAAGTACTTTCTCGCCGGTGTCCGGATGAGTGACTGCTTGTTTCAGTTTTTGAGCTTCCCAGAGAGCCTTGTCGGAAACATTTGGAGCTTTACCGGCTTTGTAGGAGTTCAGAAGTTCGATCGAGTCCTCGAGTTTCTTCTAAAGTTAAAAATTAGATCGAAATTCCTCCTGATCTTACATTAGAAGCAAACAGTGTCCTGGGGTCAATGACATCCAAGCAGTGAAGGTATCTTCCTAGGAATGTGTCTTGTGGAAATCTGGGCTCGCCGAGCTGGAACTTTGGGTACACCGGGAACCCGAATATCGTTTCTTTGGTAGCGGACATTACCTAAACCAAACAAGATTCATTGAAATAAAAACAAAATATCTTTAGTACATTAACGAGAAAAGCGAAACCAACAAACACGGGGCGAGAAAATCGAATTGATACCAATTGGTGTGGTCATTTGCAATGCGAAAAATAGTGTAAACGGGTCGAGAAGAGACTGAAGAACACGAGATGGGACAGAGCGACGAGACGGCATAAAACGACAGTTGTTTGATAAACGGAAAGTGAGATGGTGGTGGCAGAGAAGAGAAGTGGGAAGGAACAAAAAATGAATAAGGCATGTGGGACTGCGAGAAGCGGGATAAATTGTATATACGAGGGGAAAAGAGAGAGGAGATCGATGAGCAGAAGCCAGTGGCTTTTTATTTGGTGGCAAGAGGAGCGAACTTGGAGGAAGTGCAAAACAATGAACTACCTATCAATAAGATTTGTGTCAAAGTCGAAAATGACAAAATCGAGATAGTAGATTCTCTTCAGCCATTCCCTTATCGTTTTATCACTTTCTATCTGTTTCTTGACGACGTCGTGAGCATCAGAATCGAAGGTGGCATGCTGAGTTTCTCCTTCTAGAGCAGAAGTCTCGATGTACTGCAGTGTTGAGTTGGGAACCTTGCTGTCCTTCAGAATATCCATCAACTCGTCCAGTCCGCTCTTCCTATTCTTTGGATCCACTACCAGCTTGACGAATTTGTATTCCTTCAGGTGCTTCCCGAATTCACAGTTCCAGGATAACGGAGAAGCATGTCGGTCCTCATAGGATGGCCTCAATCTCGAATTCCCGCTGGAGTGCTGCACAAATCTTGCATATTGCTTTTCCAAGTAGCAGGTCACGTTGCCTTGGCAGTTGTAGCACTGCTTGCGTTCCGGATACTTTTGAGCTTCACTGAAACTCCCAATTCAACCATTTTGGTGTCATCTAAAGACTCACAAAATACACTTGTTCGAGAAAAACGAGATGAATCTCGCAATTGGATCTCTGATAACAGCGATCTTCGTGTAGGTGTGATGAGCATCTCCCATCCTCCACTTGACCTCATTCAACCTTCTGTACTCATTCTTCGATGCACAGAACCTCCGGCTCCACACCTCCAGAATACTTCGATTGTTTTTCAAGAACTTGTCAGTGTCGTAGAGCACACAAGCTATTCCTGACATGAGGGTAGACATTGACTTCTTGATTCGACAAATTGATAAATTGTATTTGGGAGCAATCTGAACTCAAAAAGCATGTCATTTCCAAGGAATTTTTCTTGACCGAAATAGAAGGAAATAAAAACTCACGGCATATTCTCTATCGAAGTCAATGAACGGCGGGATCAATGGTTTCCCAGTGAAGTTAGCTTCCATTTGAAGACGATCCAACTTTGACTGCGAGTTTTCTCGAACTAATTGATAAAATCTTTTGTATGTGTGTGTTTTCACAGTTTTTATCCAGGAATTCGAAGTGAATAAGTAGTAAGACGAGTAGGAAATCGCTGTGAGTAGAGCACAAGAAATAATAAACCATTTGGACATTTCGAAATGTTCAGGTTTGAAAAAAAACGACCCAACTAAATACATGTATGAAACAAAGTTCTCGACATACACACACATACCATCACACCCCCGATCCATTTCATTCAGTTCAGTTATAATCCCGCAATAATCTGGTCGTGATCTTAAAAGAGTACATACATCAGAAGAACAAAAATGGGCTGCTCAGCACTCCGGTAAACGGTTTATCGTCAGGGAATTTCAGTGGACTGACAGATTTGAGTATAACATCACTGCCCAGGAATCGAACTAGCGGCCACGCAGACGGGTCTCGCAAACGTAAACCACTTGGCCGCATGGCCATAAGGCGGTGAACTCTTAGCGTACGCTTATAACACACCACCTGCGGTGTTTGGACGCAAAGTTCTCCTTCTCTCTTTCTGCCGGAATCTGGAAAAGCCTGGGAAAACAAAAACATGGATTGCAGTAAACAATGGGAAGTCGAACAAAAAGAATAAACAAATGGGGGAAGCTATAAAAGCTGAAAACTTTAGAACGTAAAGCATTGAAAATGAATTCCTCTCTTGTCATCCTGCAACTCTTCCTTATTACCGTTCTGGTCTACAGTAACCCGATGATCAACAACGAGGAAGAATTGGAAGAGTTTCTGCAGAAATCTAAACTTTCACGTGAATCCAAACAGACTTTGCGTGAATATCAACGTGAAGGATTGCTTGCGTGTAAGTTTCCACGTCACAAAACTTCCCACTGCATAAGAAATTACAGTCCCTCTCGACCCATTCAGCTTCTTATCACAAATTCAGTCGATCTTCGCACAACTTCCCAACTTTTTTTCCTCTTTTTTCAAACTTCCGAGCCTCTTCGGTCCAGCGGACACCAGAGTTGGCAGTGAACGTCAAGGATAATAACAACAGAAAATAACATTTATTGGGGTCTTTCCAGAAGAATTTATGCACACTGTGTGTCCATTTTCAGCATTTCCATTGACTAAAAAATAAACCTGGATTAATATTTCTTCTGAAATTCTCACCCGAATATCGTCAATCGCAGTTTTGACGTGGCTCGAACAACTTGCATTCTGAATTTCATAAGAGAACATGGTGGCGGTGAACATAGTGTCTGCAACTTTGAAATTAGATCACATGACGTGTATCCACGCTAATCACCATAACTACACCCAATTTTGTATCTGAATACGTCGACCAGGTTGAGAGAAGTCGGAACAGAGTACATGATTTGAGAGGATGTTCTCATGAAGGCAACAAGAGAGTTCGGAACATTCGTTACATTCTTGGGAGTTCCCAATCTGAGCCGCTGGAGATTTACATTCACGAAAATGTCATCACCAATCCAGTCATGATCATCCAACGGATTGCCGATAACGTTCAGGTCGATCAAGTTGCACATTGTCTCCAATGATAAGTTTTGGATAGATGAAAGTCCCAAGTTTCCGAGACTCAGAATCTGAAAATCGTGCAAGATACTGTATCACTCTCGCATTAACGAAACCTCGAGATTTTTAAAATCCTTCAGCAACTTATTGTCATTCTTCAGGAAATTAGACTGTCCTCGAATATCCAACGCCATCATAACTTCTGGTTTTGGCACCTTTGGCATTGTTTCAAAAGCATGTGATTCCGAATAATTTTGACCAATTTGACACTGCATCAGGACCTCATTGAAAGTTTGAAGTGTAACTGGTTTAGTAGAGTCAATTCTGAAGAGTTGTCGTGAATTACTGTGGGATTGAGTGTTTCCTACATTTTCAAGTCCAAAGTCAACAAGTTATCGAGATTCGCAAAAAGGTTATCCGGAAGGCTGACGATTCTGTTTCCGGCCAGGTTCAAGAACTTGAGTTCAGTAAGATGGTCAAATGCGCTTTCAGCAATTGAGCTGATAGCATTACACTGGAGAGTCAGAGATAAAAGTTTTGTGCTCTGAGCGAGAAAAGGGCTTTTGATGGCGGTCAGTGGGGATTCAGTGAGCAAGAAATGCTCCAGACCCGGTAGCTTATCCAGAACAGCCACCCCAGTATTGTCATTCAGGGACACTTGAAACTCGATGAACTCCAACTGATCACTCTGCACCCAACTCGGAACGTCTTTCATTGTTACGTTGTAGAAACCAATAGACTTCAGATTCTTAGTCATTCCAGATGGCTGAACGTTTTTGAATCACAATTTTTCTATTACTTGTAACATACGATTGTCTCTTTTCCGGTGATATTCATCAAACTCAATGATAAGCTCATCAGAGACGGTAACTTTGCCAGAGTCGCGTAAAACTTATCACTTGGTTCAAATCTCGGAGCAGAGTACTTCACAGAGTCACCAATGGTAACCACCGGGTTTCCGAAAGCGACGTGGATAATCTCTGGATGCTTTTGAACAAACAAGTCCAGCATGTACTCCATTTCATTCATAGCTGTCGCTTTCTTGCCCGGGTTCACCATCGGTTTGATGTGAAATCCTTTGATGAACATATCATCCAGATACTTCATAGATTTGTTGTCCATCACATATGGAGGGTCCGAAATAACTCCGGTTGCAGTGTCAAATGTTCCATAGGTGAATGTGAATTGAATACCCTAGAAGCGTTTTGAAGGTACTCATTCTACACGGTCACCTACATCTTTCCTGCCCTTATCAGTAAGTGGAATTGCCCAATCGGAGCAGTTGATCTTTCGGATTGTAGAACCGAGGGAGCCGACTATCCACGTAGGCGGGGGTCGACGATCTCCACAAGTTAGTCGGACTGAAAGTGGGGACTATCTTAGATTTGACTCTAGTTCTCACAAGCAGACACATAATGGGCACACTGGCGCTCGCAAACTGTTGGACCGAAGTTTCCGTAATCGAAGATGTCGTAGAGCTGGTTTTTATAGTTGTTATTGACACTCAGCGAGTAGCACGGATGCATTTGTTTCGGAATCGCGAGGTCTGAGATTCCAGACGAACCGGGTGGGACTGTCGACATAATCGGGAATTCGGTGGTGGCAAGCATCAGGTTTCCGGCGATGGAGGTGTACATTCCGTAGGTGTCATCGCAGAACACCACTGCTCTTTTGGCATGAACCAATTTTAAGACTCTGGAAGTGCGCTCTACTGGACAAACTCACTTTTGTGATACTTACATTAGAAACAGGAATAGCGCAGCTGGTAGCCGAGCCATGGCTGTCAAATGAACCGAGTGTTTCGCGCCTCGTCACATCATTTTTCAATTTCCTGTTCAACATCCGCGAAGGATTACTTCACCAAAACAATTTATTCTCTCCGTTATTATCAAAATTAAATGCCGGACAAAAGTCCAAAACAATCTGAGAGTTATCAATGACCTGTATTAATACCATAGTTATCACAACTTAACCTAGACGAAAAAATGATACAGAGGGAAAGAAACAAGAAAAGAAGGAGACAGAGAGGGAAAATAGAGATCTGCGGTTACATTAAAGGGTAAAGAACTGGGAGGAAAAGGAAAAGAAAACTCCGAAACGGGTAAGATATATATTTACAACGGTTGATTTCTCAATAAGCAGAGAAGGGCACTTGTTCGAAATTTCGTTAAGGCGAGAGAGGAGACCCTTATCAGATAACCAGGTACTTGAAAATACTCATATAGAAGTGAAGTGATTCAGAATATTAACTCGATGGTGTAGTTTTCTTCTTATTATTCCTCCTGTCCAGCTTCAACGGGATCCGTTTCTCTTCTGCTGCTGGCGATTTCGACGCGCGGGCCCATACTTCGCCGGCCATCTGTTCCTTGATCTCCTTTCGCACGCGCTCTTCCTCTTCCACGATCGGAGCCATTCGCAGTCGAACCTGGAAACAGGAAATTAGTTTTTAGAGTTCAAACTCTGAATCCTACATCATCGGAGTAATATCTTCTAAAGACTGGCTCTCCTGCGCAGTATTCTGTTGCTTTGTAGACGTGGAGGATCAACTGAAAACGAGAACCAGTGGAATAGTGAACGATGAAGCTTACCCGTGGGAATCTAGATGTGAAATAGTGCAAAAACTGATCAGGAATATCTCCCAGTGACAATCGAACATCTTCTGGCAGTTCCCGATAGTGATGTTTCTTGTTTCTCATCGCCCGAAGCAGATCCCGAACCGAGAATGACTTGTACGTTCGGAACTTCCTCAGATCTTCTTTCAGAGCATCACATATCTTCTCCCTCCAGCCACCGCACACGACAGCTCTCGCATCGGATTCAATCCTCCTCACAACCGGACTGTTATCCTCTTCCTTCTCGACACGATCAGATACATCTGAGAAGAAGGCGAGCCGTTTCTCAGCGTTCCAAAAGAATGGATGATTAAGTACTGCATCTGCTGATAACCGTTCTGTTGGTTCTGTTTTGAGCATTGAAGTTATCAAATCATCCGCCAATGACCGATCTAAAGTAGATGCTATTACAGAATTGTAGACTGCTGAACCTCACCATCCATATCACCCAATTTGCTCAGTGAATAGTGTCCATTGACAATGTTGGCTTGACGATGGAGTGATTTTCCGAAAGGATGTGTTCCAGAAGAGAGGACATAGTAGAAGATGCATCCGAGAGAGAAGATGTCAACCGGATAGGAGGTGCTCGCAGAAATGAGAACTTCTGGAGCAATCCATCCGTCCGTTCCAGCGAGTCCTGATGCGATTCCTCTGGACAGAGAGTTCTTTCCAGGTTGAACCCGTTTGCAGAGTCCGAAGTCTGAAATGACCGCTCGCATCTCTCCTCGTTGACTGGGCATCGTGATCAGGACGTTCTGAGGTTTCATGTCTCTGTGCACAATTTTCGAAGCATGAAGATGTGCAAGGCCATCAGTCGCTTGTTTCAGAATGTCATTCAAAGGAATCACAACGTTCTCCTGGATTTCTTGTCGTTCCACGTAGTCATTCAACGAAGCCACACAGAGTTCCAGTGCCAAGTAACGGAACTGACTGTCTGATTCCATGCAGAAATACCGGATGACGTGCGGATGATGATCACTGTCTCTCAGTAGGTCAGCTTCTCGGTGTGCGAATTTCACAAACTCCGACACGACCCTCTTCACGGCAACTTCTCTTCCATCGAACGTTCCACGATACACAACAGTGCCTTCGCATCCGGTTCCGAGGATATCACTGGGGCTGTACATCAGCTTGGTGCCGACAGCCATCCAACCTTCGGGGATCTGAACCTTTCAGGGCGTTTAATTATCTAGGAGTTGCTCCCCTACCTCAATCTTTCTGCTCATCCACCCGAAACTTCCTCTGTTTGATTGCTTCGAAGTCTGTGCGCTCCTGGACTCGCCAGGGTTCACTATTTCGAAGGATTCCTGGCGAGGTGCCTGATCCCATTGTCTTCCACATTGCCATATCACAGTGACCAGGAGAACGACCATGGTAATACAAGTTCCGTAGAATGGAATCGGATACTTGTCCAGAAGTAGAAGAATGATGGAAGTGTCTTCATGCATCGGGGCATCAGTCGGCCCTGCGATCTGCGGTGGTTCAATAGTCGAGCCAATCGCAGGACGGAGGTTCTGAGCCGGGTATCTCGTCGGAATGATCGTCCCCATCACCATCGTCGGCCGGTCATGATAACCTGCAAATATGTACTCCTCAAACTGTCATTTCCATCAATCCACCCCTGCTCCTTCGTCACCCGTCCTTCCGAGAGATGATCACCTTGAAACACTCTCTGCTGTTCACAAACGCACGCCGCGTTTCAACAGAGAGTGATGAAAAGGTGATGGGAGGGAACGAAAAGAAAAAGATGCACACAAAAAGCAAAAATGCCGCCCTCTAGTTTCGCACCTTTCCCCACTTTCTCTCTCTCTCCCTCTCTCTGATGCTCTCTTTATCTTCTTTATGAGTCCGAAAATTTCCGGAACAAAACATCTGGGACTTGATGACGGGCAAAACAAAAGGCCAACTACTCACCTAGCAGTAGGAACTCGCCGTCGAGAGTTTTATGGGTGATCGATGGCGGAATGTTTCGAATGATTGGTCTTCGGGGTGGCAGATACTCTTCTTTCTCGATATCCTGAAATACAGTAATCCGAATAGTTTGGTGGTGAAAACTTACAGTCAATGCAATAGGCGCCGGTCCCTCCAAAAGTGCTGGACCGAGAAGTTTTGGAGAGTAGGTGATAGTCTGATGATCGACGAGGGATTCTACTGCGTACAGACCGAACGACGACTCGCCAACGTAAAGAGCCGGGAAGAATTGGTTGGCGAGGGAGGTGGTGTGAGGATCGGCGGCATTCACTCCCAGAACGGTCGGCCATTGATCAACTTTGAAGATGTTCTGAAAAAACCGAGACTTCTCGTCGAGTTTATATGATTTCTTCCAAGTTGTCACACGCTCATCATCTTAACCCGAATTTCGAGCTGGCCCTTAACACAGATACACGGACAAAGAATGATAAGAGAGGAGGACAGAGAGAAATCAGAAGCTCAACGAGCCGTCACCCACCACCTCAGCTGTGTCCAACTGTTGCGTCTTTGGCTCTCGAATACCTCTGGCGATTGCTCACACATTCAACATACACATAGATACATATGAGATGCGAGTGGACGTGGTGTCCTGCCCCCCGACTGGCCGACGGGAGAGGCACCACGAAATCAGTCAGCTCTGCGTGAACCGTCGTAAAATATGATGAATCGGGACCGGAGTTATCAGTCTCTATCATTTCTCGTCTCTCACTGATCAGTGTTGCAAAATTTGTTCTTAATACTTCCAACCTCGGTATCGCAAAGATCGTGGAATTTGTGGAAGAACCCTTTGTTGCTTCCAACTGCTGTTTTGTTTCTGTGTCGGACCCTAGTGCGTCAGAAAATCGAAGACCAAGTCCATTAAGCCACCCCCGATTTATGAACAGAAACATATCATCGTTCAACTTGTTCCTCTCTTTGTTAACTACCTCCAATTTATTACCTAGATCCTGTGTGACGTGGTAATGGTACCGAATTGTACATTCTATGCTCAATGTTTTCACTTGCGTCCGGTGTGGTGGCTCCCCTTTGTCTCTCACGCACGGAAGCCATTAATCACAATTTCTCGTGTGCCGTCGCAATTGAATCACAATTAGTCTTCTCCTCCCCGTATCACTGACACCTATGTTGAATTCCAGACACACAAAATCTCGGTGCCAATGGGAGCATGGAGGATGCGTCGTCGTCAACTCAGCCATCCATAGAAGCTGATGAACTGCTTCCATCCCACCTACCGCCCGTACCTACTAACCACCACCACCGACACCCACAACAACAGTGGGCACATGATCAAAATCGCAAGAACCTCTCGTTTGAGAAGTCGGGGCAAGGTTCATCAAGATCTACTCCGAAAAAAAATCAAAAAATCATAGTTGCAGCAACTCGGAATGCGTCGGAAGATAGTAAGAACATCAGGTTTCTGGGTGACAACGCTCCACCAAGCGGTGCTCGGAAAAGGTCACACAACAAACGACTGAACGACTGGAGGCGACGTCTGTCAGTCAACCCAGAGCTTCTCAGGAGACATGGTAAGCTTTAATCTGGAGGAGACCATCAAAGATTATGATCTTCTGAGATCTTATGCCGTCTTTCTTTATTTTTGATGCAACTGCTCGAGCTCTCCGACGTCGTTTTATTAGTTTTCCCAAAAAAAAGTTATGACGAGAGAGGAGGGCAAGATGGTGAAGAAAAGAATGAGGAAAGGAACGCAGCAGAGGAGCACCTCCTTCCAGCATTTCTTTCTCACTTCATACATCATTTTGTCGTCGACTACGCGACAAGTGCTCGAGCAGCCATGCTGCATTTTGCTGCTGGAAGTTCACCGCTAAACGCTAGTAAAATATCTATATTTCCACAAAATGGTAGGTTTTTGACTTCTGTAGATCTGTGAACTTTAAACCGGGATATCTCCAGTTCCATTTCTCTCCGGCATGAACGTGCCGAGTCCAACTTTTCTTCACTGCTAAAAATAGCGTACCGGTGCCTAAAAGTACACCACTTCTTCCTCTTTATCAATCTATCTCTCGTATCTTTTCGACTCGAATCCGAATAGATCATTGGATCTCTCTGGGCGAGGAGATCAGCGGTGATGCAAGCACTCATCCGTCTCCATAATGTCTCGATGACGAAATGTAACAAGGGGCCTATAACACCATCGGCGGGCAACAAATCAACCCGAACAACGTGAAGCACGCACGAATCATGTCTGCGGCTCCTACGCTCTGGTCCCCCAATCCTATCACCAATTCGTAGCATCTTTTTTATTTCTTTTTAACTGCTCAATCAACACATTCTTTTACTACTCGCTCGTTTTGTTTGGATCAAGAGCACTCTACTGACGTTTCTCGAAGACGAATAACTTCACAGCCACGAGCGGGAGTTCAATTCCGAATCCGATCAATCAAAGCCCCGGGTCGAAACAATTGGTGGCGCGGTGGGGGCACAAAAAAATCCCAAGGACTCGACTGCTCTCTTCACTTTTTGAGGTCCTCCCAATTGTCGCTCTGCCGCTGCGCCTCGTCTAAGAACACCACTTTCCTCTACTATTACACCCCGCCATTGCGGCTCATTCCAATCCAATCAGACAGATATTTTGTCACACGAGAGGGGAGACAAGCCAAACAACTATCTCCCCCACTTTCTTCACTTCGTCATGCTATTCCTTTTGATTTGGATAACTACTTCTTCTACCTCCTAACTACCGTAATCACAAGATGGCTGAAGAACGGATAAAGTCGAAACTGAGACGGCCTCCGTCCGTGGAGTCTCACATGTCCAATCGGACGCAGCCCAGGGCCAAACCGTCGGCGATGGCGATGATCATGCCTCACATAATGGTCGGAGAATCGTTCCGCAAGTATCGGCCTCATGGTAAATTTTTCGAGTGTTGGAGCATGCTCCCGCCTCTTTCTTTTGCTTATATCCCTCAAAAAACTTTTTGAGTAATCCGATATCAACAAACGAGATGACACTCATTTCTGAACTAGAAAGAGAGCGACAGCTTTTGACTATCACTAGAGTTATATTCTTTTTTTCGAATCTGATTCGATTAGTTCACCTAGTTATTCATGGCTATTGCTCCCGCTAAGCATCTAGGCTATGACCTGAGTAATCAGTATCCGGAAGGCAGTGCTTCGCACATCCGAAGGTTGAGTACTGGTGAGGAAAAGAGAGAATGTCATCACGTGCTCTTTGATCTCAACTATTTTGCAGGGCTCCGAAACATTCGGATGGGTGGGCACTTGGACTGGAAGGAAATCAGAGGCAGGTTCGAGCGACAGTCAACGTTCCACGGAATCTCACACGCCGCCACAGCACCAACTAAGAAATGGCGATGGTAACACAACTTCAAAAGTCTTCGAAACACCCATGATTTTCAGGTTCTGGTACACAGCCTTCACGATATGTCTCCTAGCCCTACTCATTCAGATATTCTTCATCATATCAAAATATCGTCAATTTGGAAAAACAGTAGACCTTGATGTAGGTTTTTTGTAATTTGCTTCTGCTCTCTGACATGAAATTTCAGCTCAAATTTGAAAATGCCCCGTTTCCGTCCATCACAATATGTAATCTGAATCCATACAAGAAAAGTGCAATACAGTCGAACCCCAACACGAAAGCAATGGTGAACCTTTTGAGTTGTTCTTTTTGAAACATCACTCCTGCAGATGGAAGCCTACACTCGCCGGATAGGTTCGGGTGACAAGGCAGAAGGCATTGCTGCAGCGTTATCAGCAACCGGAGGTCTGCATGCAAAAGGTACTTTTACAGAATTCACAAACTCTTATCATCTTATTTCATAGTGCGGAGAGCAAAACGAAAAGCCAAAGGTAAACCGCGATTACGAGACCGGCGGTACCATCAAGCTTTCGCACAATGCCTCTGCGACATCGAACCACTGACTGGGGACCGGAAGGGTTCATGCTTTGCCGCTTTCAAGGGAAAGATCGAAATTGACACCAACAATACGGCAGGCTTGATGAATCTTCACACTTCTCGGTGTTTGTGTCAGCTGGATACGGTATCGAAAACACTTTGGCCATGTTTTCCATGTAAGTTCACGTTTTAAAACAGTAGTGAGAATTGTTGTCTAGACGCGTCGTGGAAAGAAAAACTTTGTGCCGAGTGTGTTGATAACACGGGTCACTGTCCGATGAGATTCTACAAAGGAAATGAGGTCTATGAGAACATCCAGGACCAGGTTGATCTGTGTCTCTGCCACAAAGAATACAATCACTGTGTTTCTACGAGGGATGACGGTGTGATCATAGAGATCAACCCAAATGAGGAACTTGGTGATTTGGACATTGGCAAGAAAGTTGCGTCTCAGTTGAGTGCTCAAGAGCAGAAAAGAGCAGAGACGACAACTACAGAAGCACCAACAGTTACTCAAGCACTGGGATTCGAGGAGTTGACCGACGACATTGCGATCACATCTCAAGCACAGGAGAATCTGATGTTTGCTGTAGGAGAAATGTCAGAAGACGCGAAAGAAGGAATGTCGTACGTTCTTGATGAGCTCATTTTGAAGTGTTCCTTCAATCAGAAGGATTGTCAAATGGAACGGTTAGTTTGGAAAGTAAGAACCTTTGAAGCTACTCGGAATTTCAGAGACTTCAATCTCCATTACGATAACACCTTCGGAAACTGCTTCACATTCAACTACAACCGGACAGCAGAAGTGGCATCGCATCGTGCTGGTGCCAACTACGGTCTGCGAGTACTTCTGTACGCCAATGTGAGCGAATACCTGCCCACAACTGAAGCTGTTGGCTTCCGAATTACTGTGCATGACAAGCATACGGTTCCATTCCCTGATGCGTTTGGTTATTCTGCTCCTACTGGTTTCATGTCATCTTTCGGAGTGCGAATGGTTCGTAACTTTCTCAAATGTATATCTGATCTATTTGTAATTTTCAGAAGCAGTTTATTCGCCTGGAGCCACCATACGGTCACTGTCGTCATGGAGGTGAAGACTCTGACACTTTTGCTTATCTTGGGTTCAACTATTCTGTGGAAGCATGTCACCGAAGTTGTGCTCAGAAGGTGATCGTCGAAGCATGTGGATGTGCTGATCCGATGTATCCGATCGCCGGCATCTTCGGAAACGAGACGAAACCTTGTCAGGCGGTTAACATGCAACAGAGAGACTGTCTCCGTAACACAACCCTCTACTTGGGAGAGCTTTACGCAAAAGGAAAGGATGTGATTCCGGATTGTTACTGTCATCAGCCTTGCCAGTAAGCACATTCTTTTCCGACTGTTTGGAGTTGCTTATCGCTTTCCAGAGAGACTAACTACGAAGTGACTTACTCATCCGCCAGATGGCCTTCTGGCTCCGCTAAAGTGATGGAATGTCTTCCCGGAGACTTTTTGTGCCTTGAGAAGTATAGGAAGAACGCGGCAATGGTTCAGATTTTCTACGAAGAATTGAACTACGAAACGATGCAAGAGAGTCCTGCCTACACGCTCACTTCGGTTCTCGCAGATCTTGGTGGTCTCACGGGTCTGTGGATCGGTGCCTCCGTGGTCTCGCTCTTGGAGATCGTGTCACTCGTCGTATTCGCAACACAAGCTTACGTTCGAAAGAAGAGAGGGTGAGTCGGGCATGTCCAATAGAACCCGTAGATTAGTAAAGTTGCATGCTATATTTGGATCGAGTAATATCTGGCGATCCATACTTGCAGCTCAATCTCGGCCCAGTCACATCATTCCATACCCGTCCATAGAGCTTCCAGGGTTTCCCTTAATACTCTGCACAAGAGCAGCACCACACAGAGTGTGAAGTTGTCTGTGATGGACATTCGATCTATCAAGTCTGTTCACTCGAATCACTCGTCGAAGAGCAAGCAGTCGATTCTGATAGAAGATCTACCGCCGGCTATCCAGGTTAGGAAACTTTGGGAAGGAAAATGTGTTTAGGGACAAATTCAGGAACAAAGTGATGATGAAGAGGAAGAAACAACAGAATCCTCGAGAACTAACGGCTCATGTCGATACCTTGCTCCAGGAGAAGATCTTCCGTGTCTGTGCAAGTACAACTCGGATGGAACGATACGAGTGATGAAGGCGTTGTGTCCGGTGCACGGATACATGGTGCGGAGGAACTACGACTACAGGTTCACACTCATTTTCGAACCGTTTCCAGTAAGTGTTTCTCTTTTTCAGCGTCTCCAACAGTGAAGAGGAGGAGATCGAAGACGAAGTTCACCAAGAGGAGCCTTTCTATTCCGCTCCTTACCAACATCGCAAAAAGTGAGAGAATTAGACAGAGGAATTGTTTGTTGTGGTACGCTTTGCTTTGAATAGTCCTAGTCTAGAACAGAGAATCACTCGAATACGGCACTCAGATTAGAATCTTGCTTTGCACGTTTCCCACCTATCCTATTTTATTTTAACATTTTCCCTTCTGCCGAACCTTTCTGAGCGTGTGATCAGAGAGAACCGATGGAAACAACTGAGTTTTACAGAAGTCACAACAAGCCGCATCGGAAACATCACCGAAAATCGGCTGCGGATGAGGATCTGGCGATGGAGGCACACAACGATCCGAACAGTCGGCCAGTCTCCCCTGATCAACAAGGTTCTCCATAGTGTTTTTTTGTTAGTTTTTTGAAAATGACTAAACGGCTCAACCATGTACGGTGCATCTCACTTATTTGCTTCTTCCCCCTATCATGTTTTGTTTTATGCTCAACTATATATTGAAACACGTCTTTCTCATTTCCCAATACAGGTCGCTATTGTTTTCATGTGCAATAAAATGCTTCTTTCTCTTCGGTTTCCATACCTTTGCAACATTTTCCATCGTCTCCTTGCCCATCACCTCGAATGGAAGTTTGTGCAGTCCATCGTCTCGTAGAAGATACAAGGCGACGACTGGTTGTTTGAGGTCTTGCTCCCATTGCATCTCTCCTGCAGGAAACCATAATTTTCATCTGAGATTTCATAATGTAGCAAACCTGTTTCTTTATCAAACGTCAGAATATAACCATGTGATGACGAGGCATAGTGCCTGAATGGCCAAGAGTTGTCCTCTGGCAGCAGATGAGCAGAGTAGTCGTTGAAGGTGGCATTCCAAGTTTTCCCGCGATTCTTCTCATGGAACATCGAAACTCTGTACTCGGTCCGTCCCAAGAAAACGGTTCTTTTCTGGTTTGCAGGACAGATCCTGTCAGCAGAGGCAGATGAAAGGGTTTCCATCTGAGTTGAAAGTCTCGTTTCGGAATATTGAAATGGTTGAACTCACTTTGATCCCAGTGATGGGGTCGATGCCAAACCAAACATCTTTCTTGCTACCTACATTGAGTTTTTGAAACTATTGATTTTTTGCAAGTAAGTTACTCACCTGCGTACAGAATTCCATCGTTCCCTCGGCACGGTGATGCGTGTACCAGTTGTGGAATACTAAAGGGCAGTTTCTTCAGGGAGCTGTTCTTCAGAATATACAGGGATCCGTCTAACGGATTCGGTAGAAAAGTGAAGTCTTGTTTCACTGCTGACGGTGATCGTAGTACTGGTTCTGAAACACGAACATAGTCGAAAGAAGGTGGGGTGATAGCGAACCTTCTTGCAGTGTCCATTTTATGTCACCAGTTTTAGCGTCAAGAGCCCTAAGCCTTCCGTCGATGGTCGATACGAGAATAGTGGCCGAAGAGAGATCATCGTGTTCCACGTGTTCTTCTTCCTGAAAATTCGGATGTGCGATTGACTCCGACTGTTTTAATTGAACTTGCATTGGGAAAGCCTGGCAAGCTGCATATACTTGTCGAGACCAACAAAAGGAGGACGATTGTGCATTGATAAGCAGTCATCGTTTTAGACTCTGATCCACAGAATCTCCATTAAGCTTAGAAGTTGTCGCCTCTGAAAATTCCGAATTCAATTCAATGTTTTTTTTTCCGTGGACGATCAATAAAAACGCGTTCAACAGCGCCCCGGGGTGCAACAAAAAAGCTCCACATATGCAAATTGTGAGTGCACCGAACGATTGCATTGCGAAATATATTTATTGGTTCGGCCACATCGCAACGGCGACGATAATGTGTGCGAGAAATATAAGGCAACGTAACAAAAGCGCAGAGTACGGTGGACAATTTGAAAACGCGTGAAAGCCGTGCGTACACCGCGGCTTTGATGCACACAAATGTCTACCGTACTCCGTGGGAAAGTCGCAGCGTACGGGCGCGACGCTCTCAATTTTCAAATTTTTTTCGTGAATCGAAGCTTTTCCCTCATTTTTCACTTCTCTGTTTGGAGATTCTGAATTGAACGGTTTTAATGGCGCCTTGTAAGAATCTTTTCAATATGGGAGACTTCGGTGATGCTTAGGAAACGGGAAATTTCCATTTTGGAGGCATGGACGGTGCAGTGGGAAAATACCGATTGTTTTGTAAAACTTTTATTGATTTTCCTGAAACTTGTTGCAAGATCTGGGATCAGCACTTATCAGTACTGTTGTCCGATCTTATTCGTACTGTAGAAGAAGCGTGAGTTCTTCCGAGAACAAGCTGATGGCGAGAATTTTTTTCAAGATCATTCCGATGCACTTTAAACTTTTTTCCAAACTTTCAAAATGTTTGTGTTGTTGACGTCGACGCACAAACGGTCGGGGAAAAGTCAAAGTTGGGTCAATGTAAAGACTATGAAAGTGCGGGAAAAAAGAGGGCCTGCACTTTCTGTACGCAAACTTTTTTCGGAGGAATGAAAGCACACATACAAAACCACTTGGTCTCACGAATGTCTGTGACCAATCATTCACGCCACTCTCGAACTGCAGAGAGTGTCTTTCTACAATAATTATGCTAAGATGATTATAAAATACACATTCATATTGACCTATTCCAAATTCACTGCAAACTCCGATACCTTCCATTTCAAGACAATGTAATTTTTCATGTAAGACTAGAAGAACCGTACACCTTGACCATGTCAAGAAAGAGGGCCTCTCACTGCTCGCATAATCTGTCTCTAGGTGGCACCAACAAGCCTCAGGAATCCCTTCTTCATTTCGTAATCTTCAGCTCATTTCGAAACCCACTTTCTTGCAAAAGTTTTCCGGGGTGACCTTCCGATCTATCACTCAATCGCAGATTCTTTGATATTTTATGACTCTCCGCCCCGTCTTCCTCTTCTCCGGTTTAACAGATGTCTTCTTTTGCAGCAGCGGCCCGACACGTATGCGCATGCGCTCAACTCTCTGGCGCCTCCTCTTTTTTTCTCTTCTCCGCCACATTTCCTCGCTATCGATTCATCCATCGCGGTGCCCTCGTCGCTGGTTGTCGCTTTTTTGCTGTCTCCCTCACGCTAACTTGCGCTCTCCGCTTCCCCCAGTCCCTTCGCTCCCCCCTCCCGCCCGCGGATGTTTTTTGAAGCCGTAAAACTGTATTCCGTGCTTTTGAAGATTGATTCCTTCTGTCTCTGGTCATACGTTCTCCTCCTTCGGCGCTTCTACCTGTTGACCGTGATACTGATCACAATGAACTGTAAGCGAAACTGTCAGTTCACCGACAGTTTGATTTATTATCCTAGCCCCTTAGTGTGTCTAGACAAGATATTGAAATTCCCGGCTGGAAAAAAAGAAAGTGATGTCATTTTTATCTCACCAGAGAAGCCAACATTCCCTTGAGCTGCAGCTTGCAAGATTCTTGGATCTTTGCAGAACAAAAATCGGCCGCTGATTGAGCGAAACCGCCAATCTAAAGGCTATCCGGTTTCAATAATAGGTCAGCTGTGTACTCGAATGATCATCATTTCCGTTTTCCAATGTGTTTCAAGTATTTCTAGTATCAATTATCACTCGTCTGATAACCAGCGAGCTCCCCTGTTCCGGTAAATGCCCTTCTATCAGCCAGATCAAGAAACCAAAGTTGTTAATCAAAAATGTCACCCATATCTACTAAGATCTCGATGCGGTCGTAGGTCCAATGATATCGCAATGTTATATACTTTGATGAACTTTTTTCTGTCTCCTTTTTTTCCGTCTCATGGTGTGATTGTTACACTGCTCATCCACATTCACCGTGTACTTCAATCACGCCCGTCAAATTGCACATCTCTGACGCCTAGCTGTTCGAACTTTGATTCGAGTGATTTGTTGTCAGATTTGTTCAGTTCTCTCTATCGTTCACAAGAAGGTCACTTGATGCCTCCGCGGCACTAATAACTGTTCTCGGTCTGTAAATACTTTTGATCAGCTGACTTGGTAACAGAAATTCCAGTTCTCGTTTCTCAAGGCTGTAGAAAAACGGAACGCCATCATGAAAGTTTGAAATTTCTAACCAGATCGGTTTATCATTGCAAAAGGGCAAAAAACTTGTTCCTGGCGGACAGCCATCCTGATGTTGTGCGTGTCATGTCAAAGACTAAGAACAAAGAGTCATTCATCAGCTCAGCATGCTGTGGAACTTCTCATATTGCACTTTCACTCCCTTTGCAACACACGGTCTGATTATTGGTAGAGCACTTTCGCGGGCCTAAATGCCTTACGTCGTCGTGTTGGTTATCAGACTGCTTATCAACATCTATCAACGCGCACTATCACCTTCCTGCAGCATGATGGCCAGAGTCATCGCACAGGTGTGTACAATTCGCAACATTCTGGGTAGTGAGCAGGCTGTGCTGGCCGTGATAACAGTAGAAGAGGAGAAGTGTTGTTTGTGTGTATGCGCACCACTCAAGCCATCTTTTCCCTCCTCTGCCCCCGTTAGCGGTGGGTCCAAGTATAAGATTGTTGCACTTTTGGGATTGGTCATCGCTATTGTAGCCAAATAGATACATCCCAACTAGTATTGCTCCTTCTGTCTCAATTTGCACTTTTGCTTGGGGTAATATCAATATCAATAATGTATTCTGACTTGACTATTCATTCGTCTAATACTTCCAATGTGTCACGATAGTTCAATCAGTTGTCTGATTCCTGATAATGACGTGAAGCGAAACATTTTGCTGTAGTTTGGGGAAACTACCCAAATCAAACATTTGTTGTGATTATGGGGGTGGGGAAGCTGGACAAATAAGGTTTGAAACCGATGTTTTCTTTCTTCAGCACCATCAACAGTAGTAATCAGATCCAGTGAGCTCTTGTTTTCATAACATCGCGCAATATTTCGCAAGTCCTCCAGTAAATAATATGTTTACCTGTTTGAGCTATGGTTACCGGTCCAATTGTGATAGGATCATGCTGTAATGCGCCAAAATCGCTTCGCTTTCTAAAGCTGTCACGAGACGCACCATCTCGGCACTCTAGACCAGGCCTGTCTGCAAAAACTTCTTTGTCTACGTCTATCACATGTGAGAAGGTCGTTAACATTTCAAGGTTTCTCATCCTTTCGCGCTCTAAGCATGAGTATTTAGATAGAATGTACGTACTTCTAATTTGTTATCTAATAGTTCTATATCCGATCGAGAACTTCCGTGTCTTCTGCTGTGTCAAAAACTTCCTTGTCCTTCCGAGATGTTTCTACATATCCGTTGAGTTTCTCTTTCTCCCATGCGCACTATCAACTGATATCGCCCGCTCCGCCATGCGTTTCCGAGTTCATGACTGGCGAGCAGCCGATGAATATCATCTCTGCCCGCCTTCCCTCATCATCTCCGTCCGTCTCCGTCGTCTTGGTGCGGAGTGTGAATGACTGAAAAAGTTTAGGCGATAGAACACGGGCCAACAGGAGACGGCGACACTTCTTGGCCGGCAGTCACCGGCCGCCGTTTGCGCTGGGTGTCCCGCCCCTCGTCGTCCCCTCCATTCTGTCGGCCCTTCGTCCTCATTGCTGCCCTCGTTCTATCTCTACGTCTCGCTTTACCCCCAGGCTGCGGCCGCGGCCCGACGATGAATCGGCCTGGGGGACGGGGGGAGGAGACAGAGGGGAGAAGGACGGCAGTTAGAAAGAAAAAAGGTCTCTCCTCGTCGCTCTGCCAGTGTATTTTACCGTTCACTCAATGTCTGGTTTTTTCGACGGGCAGCACACGCGAGGCGCCAAAAACAGAATTTGAATTAGTACTACAAACACACAGCCTGTGTAATACTACTTGTTCCCAAAGTCGTCGAAATCTGGGTCTCGCGACGATTTCATGATTCCTCGCATAGAAAATAATGTGAAAGCGAGTAATATCCGCCTGCTGTTGTTCATGATCAGTTTAGTTTCTGTTCAGTCTCGCAACATCAACGTCATTAAATGTACACCTACATCCTTGAACAGCGGATTATAATCTGTCCCAATCCTCAATCTTGTATTCCGTGGCTATGAACTAAAGAATTCATTTAAGTACGAAGTTTCTCGATGTCTAGGACGTTGTCTACTGTTCTTTACTCAACGGCCTTGGAGTACTAGTGTCAGACTGATCGATTGTCATACGTCTTATCTTATAACTGGAAAGAGACGTCGGTCCTATCATTGATTTGATCTTATGGTGCTCTTCAATTGATACTACACATCTTCTCCGGTGAACCCGAATTCTTACGGGGTGCTCCTGGCCGTCGCGCCAGTTAGAAAGACCACCTGTTTCGTCTATGACGCCACACTATTCCGAAAATCTAGGTCGTCGCATCGGCGCCGCCGTCTCGGAGCAATGAGTTATTTTCGACTCTCTACCTCTCTCTTCTTCATTTTCTCAGAGCAAAGTGTACTGGAAGATTGATCTTTTTATCCGAGTCCCCAGTTCTTCCGTCCTCATCCACTTCACTTTTTAAACACCTTACTCAAGTCTTCTTGTTTCAGAGCCACCACCCTTGTATGTATTGCACGTAGTACATGAACAAAATCAGACATGGAAGTTTCTACGTCTTATTGCACTCCTGGTGTCAGTTTCAAGTACGGCAGCTTCCAAGATTCAGATGTTTCTATGCGAGAAGATGATGTGTATCGGATGGGCAGCTACAACTCTCAAGGGTACTACATCGACGGAGCTCATCCTTTTGGTACTAAACCTGAGTGATAAGGCTTGTTCTGAACTCTGGAACGATTTCAGATGGATCCATCGGAGAAGAAGAGGACGCGTCTTCGTGTAGCAACGATCAGATGGAGTTCGAAGTGGTGGAAGACGAGAGAGGAAGCGAACTCTTCGACGGGGACTCAGATATCACTGAAGACTTGGTCGAGGGTGGCACAGAAGATGATGACGACGAGGATAATGATGATTGGACTAATCAGAAACGGAATGATAATCAGGTGAGTATGGGATAAATATGTGTTATTCCCACGCTCCACTGCGCACCTTCAAAATATCACCTGATTTCGCGTGAAGAGAGCTCCTGGAAAACAAAAACATTTACTCTTCCTCTTTCAGAACAGCGTCGCCTATTACGCCGCCATGGAGATGCTCCGCATCCGTTTCCCGTTCCAATCCATCGCCATCCGCATCTCGGATTTTTGTTGTCTCCAAGAGAAGGTATGTGCACCGTGTCTTTTTTTAGATACTGTGTAGAGCAACGACTCACGTACGAAGTAGACCGCAATTCACTACTTGCATACCCTTTTGTTGTTTTTGTTGCGTTTCTCTGGGTCTGTGGAATTAGAGCGAACGAACGAGATAGCGTGGGAGTCGCCGGAGAGAACAGCGTGTTTTTATCAAAAGGGGTCCCCTATAATCTTTCAAAGTACTCCCACCATCGCTGTGTACTTGTTCTTCGTCGCTTTTTTCACTTCAATTCACCGCCCCGGACGATCTAAGACCTCCCTCACTGCCGTGTCTAGTTAATCGGTCTTTGTTGTATAAATGGGCCGATTCGAATGAGACGGCGCACTGAGAGAACGGATAGAAATGAGAAACATACGGAAGGCGCGATTGCACTTTCTTTGCACTTTTTGACGAAACGCGCCGGCGAAACGCTTTTTTCGCCGCATCTAGATGGTTTTTGAGTCAGACGCGCCTGTCGGCTACCCTCTGTGTATGTTGCCGTTTTTGTTTGGATTGCGACGAAAGGGATGTTCTATTTGCGCACTTGACGATGCCCACCCACTATCAGAATCTGCCGATTATGGTGTAGTTGGATGACCCATCAACAAATCTCATATTTCCTCTTCTCAGTAGGATTAGTTATGACGAGAAAATTGAGAAATTAGCGAAGCTGTCAACACGGGCAGGACTCATTTTGTTTACCGCACCGGCAGGCACATCCTCTTCTAGCCCGCTGCTTCCTAGTCCTCAAGGGGTGCGCGCACTCTCGTCGCCTCGTCCCCACTTCCATGCGCAGAAGAGAGATATCCTTGGCACAGTGCCATAGAACAGCATAAAGGCGAGAGAGAGAAAGAGCGTGTTCGGTGCCAGGTACTGGATGGTGGCGCGGGGCTCCGCTGCAAAGCTCTCCGGGCGCGCAGAGAAGCGAGAGGAAGGCCGCTGAGCTGAGAAATTCATTGAGCAAAGAACGTGAGACTTGGAGAGGGCGCGCACGATGAAATGCTGGCAGCGCGCCAGAGGGTTCAATTTGGTGACCCTGAGATCGGTTTGGTTATCCATGAGATGCGTGTTTTCACATTTGCGCACACAAGACATTCGATAACTATTCGATTAGGGACGTTGAAGATGGGAACAATGATTTTCCCTCTGCTTCATTTGCGTCGTGTTGGTTTCTCCTCCAGATGACAGGGGCCTTCACTGGCTGGTCACCTTCAATTTTGTCGATCCTATTTTCTTAGAAGCGACGCCGACACTCGTCGCCGGGCAGTTCAGGGTCATCTGGTGTAGTAGTAATGAACTGGTTTTTTGGCGTGCGCGCCCGTTTTTCGCGCACGCACATACACTAGATCTTGGGATGATTGAAGGATATGGCTGAGGTCGTAACCCAAGCGGGGGTTGGCTCTTCAAAAGATTATGTGGTCGCGGTAGTAATAAGCCCGAGGAGAGTTATATGACTGTCAGGCGGGCAGTTGCTCTTCTGATCTCTGATCGGCTGTTGAACACATGTTACAGCAAAAATGCGGTAGCTTCGTAGAATTAGTAGGACGGAGAGAGGTCAACGGGATATAAATGACTTTCGAGTTGCAAAGTATCAGCGTTTTTTCCAGGACTTGCTCAATGACACCATGATCGACTTCTACCTGAATCATATCGTCGAGCATGTGCTCCCGGACAACAGAGGATCTAAAGTCACCGTGCTTCCGTCGATCTTCTGGCACAACTTGTCCTTGAGACAGCACGCCCTTGATTCCGATGATGAGAAAATGATGAGCGAGGAGCAGAAGATGGATCTCAAATTTGGGGACTTGCACGATTTCGTCGCCGATTTCGATCTGCAAGATTTCGATTACATCGTGGTTCCGGTCAACGAGTGGGAACACTGGTCGTTGGCAGTCGTTTGCCACCCGTTCACTGCCAACGCTCGTACCGTCATCTTCGATTCGCAGCTTACAGCCGATCTGAACAACTTGCAAAACATGGCCAACCTTCTCGAGTCGTTCATGAAGTACTCCTACGAGAAGCGCACCGGAAGTGCTATGCCATTCTCGCTTCCATGTGTTCTTCCGCAGAGAATGCCACAACAGACTAACAACTTCGACTGTGGTGTCTTCATCGCCGAGTTTGCGAGATGCTTTTTGTTGAACCCGCCACAAGACGTAAGTGTTCCGTGTCACCAACAATACCCTCACCTCATAATTTTAGCTCGACTCGTTCGACTTCGCTAGAGAGTATCCGGACTTCTCCACCGCCACCAAGAGATCCGAGATGCAGCGCGTTGTTCTTTCGCTGTCGCCAAATAGAGCCCGCTGGCGTCCACTGGTCGAGCTGCTCAACGGCTACAACACTGCGGCTCCGCATCGTGCTCTGTAAGCACCGTAACTTCTTCCCAAGCGTCCTCGAGCGCACACTTCGTCTCATATGCCCCGGTATTCCGCCGTCAGTCTTCCATTTCATCCCTGCCTCTTTTCCTTTCCGGATGCCTCTGTTGAATAGTAACTATGGTGCAGGCCTAAGGCCAAGGGAAAAGTTTGTTTGTTAACCCTTCACTAAAAATATTCAAAAAACCACAAAAAATTCCTTCTAACATTGTTGCCTTGTTACTTACTCTGTTTTTCTCGAAACCGTTGTTAACCACATTCACTTTCCCAACCATCACGAGTTCGTCAGCTCGAGTTCGCTATTCCATCTCGTGTCATCTCCAAATTCAAGCTGCCGAACTCGTGCTCTAGTTCTCTTCATCCCGTACTCCAATCCTTCCCCGTTCTCTCACCGACTTCTAGACAAAAAGACAGGTGTTTCGAAATTTTTGCGTGTTCCCCCACCGAATTCCTTTTCCCCATTCATCAACCGCGCTCATACCGAGGATTCCCCCAATACGACCTAAGTAATCTAATTATTCGGCTGACGACGACGGTTTTTCAAGTTCCGGCTTGAATCACGTCGTCTCCTGTCCGACATGTTATCGATGCTTCTGTTTCCCATGGTATCACCTCTTCTTTTTCCCAACACCTCTCTTCCAGAGTCCATATCACACCGTTGATCCCCTTCCCTCTTACTGTTGCCTTACCCTCAATACTTTCAAATGTTTCCCCCTTTTCCCACCCTCCCGGAAGATCGGTTCCCGCCCAAAACTGTGCTTCAACATAGTTTCGTTGTGTTTTGTTCCAACCGTAGTGTGAGAGATTCAAATAATTTCCACAAAAAATGTCGCCAGGTGACGTGGTCTTTTCGTCGATTGTGTGCTTACTTTTCGTCTCCAAGATTTCCCGAAAGTGCGCAGTTGTCGATTAGCCGAAGTTTTCCTCTGTTGTCTGTTTTATCTCATCTTCGGAGACTTTCGTCACCTAAAAAACCCCCTTCTTCATTTGTACATTTTTTGTTGAGTTGGGTGCCAAGTGGTTGAACTCAACAGTGTTTCGAGTATTTCAGCTGTCAGTTCTTATCGTTGCTTTTCGGACGAAGCTTGTTTTCTGTTTAGTAGTCTGTTGGCAACTGATTAGAACTGGTTCTCCTGCCACCATCTTCTCGAAACACTCGAAAGCTCTTCCACGTGGTACATTGGTTGTTATTGTAAAGATCAAATCTCTCTCCCATCTCCCTCTCGAATCTTGTGTTTTGTTGTTTTGAGCCGTTCCCGATTTGCTCTCTATTTCCCCATTGAACTGTCTCTATCCCTGTGCTCTCTTACCCATTCAACATTTACTGTTCTGACCTACAATTCCATGACACAATTCCAACTGTTATTCCATCCACCCATACACCTTGCCTCCCTTGATATAATATTATTATTATATACACGTTATCAGGTTTTGGTGCCGAAGCCCATGTCATTCCATCCGACACCGGGTCTTCGGGATTGGTGTCCGCTGGTTTTCCGTGTCACACCTTGTTATATTTATGTTCTTCTGCTCTTCTGTTTTTCTCCTTTCCTTTCCTCATCTTTAGAAACTAGCGCCTCGGTTGATTGGATGATATGGGTCGTGCTTTTTTTGATTTGGTAATTTTATTATTTCTGTCATTTTCCCCCAAATGTTACTCGTTCATTTACTTTTTCCCTTTCCCTTCTCCTGTTCCCCTCTTTTTTGTGGTTCTCTTTCTTGAGATATGATTAATCTTGTGTTGATCCGTAGCCATAGGATCTATATTGTTCTTCTCGCTTGACCCTCTTCGTCCGTGTATTACTCATGTAACTTATGCGATGTTGAAAAGAGTAGAAGGCAATGAAATTGTTGATCAAAATAACAAACCGAGACAAGTACACAAGAACCGAAAAGAAACGACTGGAAGGGGAAGATATGCCAAGGGAGGAGGAGAAATGTACAAAATATACAAGTCTAAATACATTTACATATGCTTGGGAGACGGGATTCGGATGCGGATAGTTCACTAATCGTGTACAATAATGGGCTCTGTTGACTCTTGCGAATCATTGTCAGCGTATTGTTCGGGATCACGAACAATAAAATCGGGATCTGGATTGTCGACGCCGGCGTAGCCGCTGTGAAGCACCTGAAATCATTTTGTGTCATTCCAAAGTGTTTACCGGTCTGCCAGATGTCTATCTACACAACAACCAAGCCATATCTGTTTTTCACGTGAAATTTGCGCGGATTCGACGTGAAAACAGAGATTATTGATGTGCAATTTGGACATCTGATGTTTAGTGAAAACATATAATTTGAGATTAGGAGATTAGAAAGTGTTAGACATCAACTAAGGAGCAAACATGAGACCTGGCAAACTATTTAAAATCGGGACAGTTCTTGGCTTTTTTCGGAAATCTGCAAGCGGATAGTGATAACACACGTAGAAGATCAGTTGGAAACTTGAAGAAAAACTCACCTCCAAATCTCGGTAGAGCACATAGTGCTGAATCATGAAGAACATGTCGAAGAAGATCGATACGAAGCCGAGACCGAACTTGACGGGGTTCGCGTAGAAGGCCGACCAGTCGGCCACGTTGACGGCTTGAAGAATCATCTGCAGAATGTCGAGAGAGCCTCCAGTGAAGTCAAGGAGTATGTTTCCGATAGACCAGCCGACAGTGCTTTTGCGGATGTAGTTGAAGTAGGCCTGAAGTCGGAACATTCCTTTGGGATAGCGGAGTTGTTCTCACCTGTGGGAAATATTTGCAGCAGGTCACTGCCATTTTGATGTAGGATAAGCTCGTGACAAACGCCAGAATGCTGATTTTGTTGAGAACTGTAGCCGTTGCAGAGAGGAATCCAAAGGCAATCAGGAGGATGATGAGACCGATACATTTGGAAGAGACCTTCTGATTGTCACGCTGGAAAGTTGCTTTGAAACTCTGCATGAATGGAAATCTTCTGAATCACCTCGTAGAAAATGCACTGAAGGATTGTGACGAAGCAGGCGAGGAACGCATGAACTGCGAAAACAACGTCATTCAGAAGCACAGGGGGTGGGGAACGTGGATTTTCAATGTTGTAGATGTTCTTGACATGAGTGTTATAGTACATAAGCAGGTTGAAGATGGCGTAGGCTCCGAATCCGACGAGGTTAAGTGAGAGGAAGTCGAAATTCAAGCCGACAACACTTTTCCGTTGGAAGTTCAGGTAGATTTGGGGGTAGAAAGAGATGCTCCAGGCGGCAAAGTAGGTCCATCCGACGATTTGAATGAGGAGACCGAGCCATTGAGAACGGATTACAGTGACTCGGGAAAACGCGTTATCGAGGCTGAAAAGGAACAACAATGATCACATTCACAGGCAATCATTTGAATAATCTACTACTTACTCGAGCGGACAAGTGTCTAATCCGTCGGTAGTACAGTTGAGAGCCTCTACAATAGCTCCCGCCACGGGGCTTGCACCCGATACATTCACTTCGGCGGTCCAATTCTTCACGAGGATCACTTCGGGATGTTGGAGGAATGGGGACTGAGAGAGTGAAATACGAGTTTCATTGAGGATTGATGAGCGG
The DNA here is from genome assembly GCA_900536315.3 of Caenorhabditis becei. Lineage (NCBI taxonomy): Eukaryota > Metazoa > Nematoda > Chromadorea > Rhabditida > Rhabditidae > Caenorhabditis > Caenorhabditis becei. The sequence continues at coordinate 168,555 of LR538883.1, read as the reverse complement.
TTACTGGAATCATTGAGAGGTTTAGGTCAATTTAGAATTTTGAATGATTACCGAATCTCGAAGACAATGAGATGTTGTTCACCAAGCAAGATTTCGATCTCTTTATCTTTGGTGATAAGATTATTTGTAGTGGAAACAGTTGGTAAAAGAAGGAGTAACGGAAAAATGAGAACCGGATGAATCATGGTTGAAGGTGTAATCGCAAGCCTGACTGGGCCTTAGGGCATACTGAAAAACTGAATTATGAAGGAGAAAAAGAACAGAATGATCAAAAAGTAATGGAAAATAGAACGACAGTCACTGTTATATCATCATTTTTGAGCGCCGGAAAGCCTTGTCAAAACTGGGAATCAATACCAATACACCGAGAGAGAAACAGAAACACGAGGTGGTCGGCGAGAAAGAGAACGATGCGGAAGTTTGGAAGTTTCGGTAGTTTTGTAAACAATGGATGGGAAAAGTATATGAATGTAGAAATTGTAAAAACGAAGTGACAAAAGAGAAGAAACGAAAATGACACCTAGAACTTCGAAGAACGAAGATATCCCGCGGTTTTGGTGATAAGAATTCCAGTTTTAGCGAGGACGACCCGCCTTAAATTAGGAAGGCATGCCTGTTTCAAATTAATAGAGAAGTTTTGTTCTGGAATAAGCAGTGGCAGTCAGAATAAACAAAACAATTGAAGACGGGGAGGAGGAACTAAAAAAATACGGTGCAAAAACGTTTCGGGTAGATTTACGCCAGTACGACACTCCGTTCTTACGCTGTTTTTACAAAACAATTTGAATTTGTTCGAGGCTGCTTCATTTTTTTTCACTGATTTTCAGTGTTTCCCACTGTTATTTTATGTCCGTCGCCTATTTTCCGTGTTTTTTCATTGATAAAAATACAAAATAATTATTTGTACTTTGATATTCATCTGATTTCAGCCCTCAAACTCCGCAATGAGCGCCCATTCGCCGGATGACAATTTCGCAGTCCCTATGCTTACTGGCGAAGGAACTTCAAGAGCCAATGTTAATTTGTAAGTGTTTTTAATAACATTGCAAATAAAAATAATCAACTCTTCAGAGACATCCCAAAAAACGAGTCTGTGCGCTTCAAGCCAATCAAAACGCTGGCCAGCAGAATCGACGGGTCTGATTACTACGAAGAGGCCAGTATGGACAAAGTTATGTAAGTAGACTTCGTTCTGTAACTTATCATGGAGATATTTTCAGGGAAATGCTTGAAATTGGCCGAATCGACGAAGCCGTCGCCTACGCCGACACTCTGTACTCTAACGTGATAGACGATGAGCAGCAAGACATTGTCACCATCGCCGAATACGTCAAAATCCTGATTGTTCTCCGTCAATGGAGACGTGTCAGTTATCTCATCGCGAGGAGGAATTACCATCAAGTCCACATCGTGTTCGCCTATTACGCGGCAACTGCTCTTTTTCATAGAAAGCTTTACGATGATGTCACCGAGTTGGCAGTTGGACATCTTCTACCGCCGAGTAGTGTGCCTGGACCTCTGCCTGTGCGGACTCTTTCACAAGTCACCGGTAGGTATGTGGAAGAAGAGAGAACAAAGTTCTCCTTCGCCAACATGGCCGACTTGGACAACATCTCCAAAAAATTGCGAATGGTTCCTGCGCTCATGATAACTATTGCGGAAAGCTACCTGAAACTTATGAATCGCGATGCTGCTATGATCTGCATCAATTACGCACTTAACTTAGTGAGTTTTTCCCAAACTTTGTAAACTTTTCCAACCTAATCATTCTTTAGGATAATACTACTCTCCATGTGGAGCGTCTTATGACGAAATATAACCTAGTCGAACCTGTACAATGGGAGAAATACAAGAAAGTGAGGAAGGAGCAGCTGAAGCTGCACGAGGGCAATCACGATCCTCGACTGATTATCGAACGTGCTCAGCATGCCTATGAAATGGGAAGATTCGGAGAGACCAGAGATCTCACTGACGAGTTGTTTGACCTGTTCGGACCACATCCAGAAAGTATTCTGCTTCGTATTCACTGCCTGACAATGCTGAAGGACTCTCGATCTCTTTTGCAACTTGGCCACCAGCTTGTGGCCGATGATCCTCATGTGCCCTTGCCGTGGTACTGTGTTGCAATGTACTACTACACGATTGGAGCCAATGCCAGAGCGAGGAACTTCATCGGTTAGTGTTTGACAGAGTTAAAAGACAAAACGAACTGAGAAATTTGTAGGGAAATGCACAATGATGGATTCAACATTCGCTGAAGCTTGGGTAGCATTCGGACACATCCTCCACTATGAAGTCGAGCACGAGCAATCGATGAGTTGTTACTATCGAGCTTCCAAGCTAGTCGACAGAAGCTCCGAACCCTTTCTGTACACGTCTCTCCAGTACAGCACTCACAGCCAAAAGTTGAGCAAAAAGTTCATGGCTGAAGCAGTTGCCCGCGCTCCGAACGACCCGTTGATTCGCCACGAAGAAGCGTGCATCGCCTACACTGCAAAGAACTACGCAGAAGCTGATGATCTGTTTAGAAAAGTGCTGTACATGGTCACAGAGACACCAGAAGGAACCCCGATCGGAACAACTCTCAGAAAGTAAAATTCCATCGGGAATCCCTGAAATAAGTTATAATTCAGGAAAATTGACGATTTCTGGCGTCCAATGCTCAACAATATTGGTCACATTGCAAGGCGGCAAGGAAGATTAGAGGAAGCGATCATGTTCTACGAGTAGGTCTGCATACTTCGACTTCCAAACAAAACAATGTTCAGGAGAGCCATCAAGATGGAGCCGAAGTTCGTTGATGCCATCGCATCCGTGGGTCTCTGCTACTCTGTACTAGGAAACACTTTGAAGGCGACCGAGTTCTTCAACAGAGCACTCGCCATTGATCCGTTCAACGAGACTATTCGTCAGTGCATGGCTAAAATGATTGCCTCGCACAAGATACTGTACGATCTCGACAAGCACACAGTAAGAAATCAGATTTACTTGGTGTCTTAGTTTATTGAACTTGCAGATTGCCAATGACATCGACATGGGGATGTTCAAATCGCAGCCGATCATCTCGTGCTCTGGAATGAGAAGACCTCACCGCGATGGATTCGTCGTGCCGTCGATTGTCTCGGCTCGTGAGCCGTTCATATCTATGTTGAAAGAGAGATTGACGCGGATCGAGCAGGATACACAAGAAGAAGCCGACATGTGATTCCATCCCCACCCTAATTTATGCATTATCAAATAACATTATTACTCCACTAAACACCATCAGGGTTATTCATTGATTTTATTGAAACTTTAAACTTTGAACATTGAAAAATGAACACAGGAAATCGAGATCTTACGAGGAACGAGCTTTTCGTTCCTCAACTGCTTTTCGAAATAGGTTTAGACAATGGGTTAGATTGAGGGTATCTTCCAAACTTTGTGAGTACACGAGTGTCGGCAGCATCGAAATGGCACGTCCGGAGAGTCCTCGAGCTCCTTGCGCGATTTTAAACAGTTCTGTTGTGAAATGATTCATCGGAATTTCTGTCTGAAATCAGGAAAAGAGAGGTTTGAGTGAGAAAGAAACACATTACATCCACGATATCCTGTGGCAGATCTGAAGTTTCAAGAGTTTCATCGACTATGATTCCGATTCGGATCAATTCGAAAATACAGGATTTGAGCATCGCATAGAGGGCATAGTCTGATGGCTGACCGACGTTTCGAACGATATCTGCGCGGTCCACAAGCGCTCTGTCCAGAGTTGATTCAAGGTTCGATGTGCACAAGATCAGAATGTTGTCACGACGGCGGACCCGATCGATCTGCGTGAGCAGGGCATTGACAGCTCTGATAGCATCGGCGGGTTCTGCTCGTGATGATGAAGATTCTCGGCACATTCCGAGAGATTCGACCTGCAAAAGAAATGGTGTAAAGCCGTTTATTTTGGTAACAGAGCTAACCTCATCAATCAGAACGAAAACCATACACTTGCTGTCCTCGGCCAGCTCGTCAATCTGATCGAACATCTTCTGAACCAGCTTGCCACTTTCCGAAAACCATTTGGAGAATAGACTGTGGCTGTTGATCTCCACCATAACTGTTCGGGGATACCGATCATTCAGACGGATGGAAAGATGTTGAGCAAGTCCTTTGCACAGAGAGGTTTTTCCAGTTCCGGGTGGACCAGTCAACAGGATCAGTCGATTGACATTGATGATCTTGGTGTTCACATGCTTTTCAGAAAGACGCACGAGAGCATAGACATACGACATCACTTCGTTTTTCAGGTTCGAATCGTAAATCAAGTTCTCCCAGATGTTCTCGAACTCTACGCACGGGAGCTGCCACAGTTGGCTTCCGACAATGTTCTCATCATCGTTCTCTCCAATGCTCTGGGACAATGGTCCATCCGTATTCAGCTTGTAGACGTGGACGTTGGAAGAACTTGCAGTGAAATCACACAGATCTTTGAACATCTCGCCATCTCTCAGCTCGCAGGTTCCCAAAACCAACTTGTCGAATAGCTCAGTGACTGAAAAAAGCTGAATTTAGAGCAGGCGACAACTTGCTTCTTACTCGGCGTTTCTTGATTATCAACTGATATATTTCCATCAGCCACAATTGGCTTCCAATTCCTGGCATTTCCCTGAGCTTTAATTAGCTCTTCAAGCTCTGGCAACCTGGCTTGCACAACGGACTTTGGCGTTTTTCTGTTGATTTTCACTTCGACGTGTAGGTTGCATTTTTTCTGACCGGTCATTTTGAAGCTGCAAGACGAGGAAAGCAAATAAACGAAATTTAAATGAAAAATAAAAGAAAGAACATTGACTTTTGAAAATCGTTGCTTCGCGCGCGCACGCGTTTTGCGCCAATGATGGCTTGACGCATAACTTGGGTTTCTCCTGGAGACCAGGTTAGACAAACATAACCCTGTTGAAAGTGAAAAAAAGATTCATGATTATGCACAAAGTGAACACGAAACGAGACATGTCAATTATTGGGGGTTCTGGCAGCTTTCTTTGCTTCTTTGTCTGCCATATGTTTCAAGAACAGCTCTCGGAGCCAGGCGGAGTCCGAGTTGTACTTGGGGTCCGAAATCTGGAGAGCTGTTCGTTTGTAGTAAGAGTAGAATATACAGGAAACCACTTTGTGGAAAGTGAAAAAGGCTAGGAGAAGATAATTGCTCAGGAAGATGTTGAGTGACTGATCGTTCCACGTGGTGCTCTAAAAATATTCCATGGCGAAGGAAACGTGAATGAGTCTAACCAGACTAGCATAGTGATATCCAATTGATATCACGATGTAGAGTATCGCAACAATCACAGTTGGCAGAAATTGGAAGATGACAATGTGGATCAAGCCGAGCTGGAAGACGAATGTGGCAGTGAAGGAGACGAAGAGCACGAGGGCTGACATGATGAGTAGAGTGTCTTGGAGTCTGAAACTTTCACATATCCCATTCTTATCCCGATTGTCATCTCGAACTAACATGTATATCAACAGCAAGAGCATGTTATTTCCATAGCACACCACCGAAAGAGCGTTGAAAATGACATCGGTGGAGAGCATTGCGACTTGAGTGGCGAGGACATAGGGATATTTGGAAGGCATGATTACTGGTTATCTCTCCCTCTTCCCCTACTTTCTTCGGCTCTCACACGTTCAACGAAGAAAAGAAGTGGAAGAAGAAAGAGAAGAAGGAGGTGGAGAATGTAGGAATTCAGGAATCGAGGAGACGCAGCTTCTTGCCGGCTCAGCCGCCCTCTTCCCTCACGCGAATCGTCATGGCAACGTGCGCGAGAGCGCGCACACTCGCCTAATCCACTTCTTTGGTGCAGAGGGTCACAGAGCCTTCATATCAATCCGTTTTGGCGCGATTATCCGGCTTTCTGCTCATTTCAACGTACTTTAGCCTTCATTCCTGTTTTTCTTTCAGGATCCTGCCTACCGTACTCACCCTTGACCACCATGTCGCAGGAGAACAACCAATGGATAGAACAAAACCTACAGCGTCAGCGGAAGCTTCTGGAGGACAAGCAGAAGCAGAAACGTCACCAAAGTGCTGGAAGTGTGAGAACCACTTCAACCACGCTTAGTATGGGCAGCAGGTTCGTGGAAAAACGTATCCAAAACGAGTAGACTCGAGTTTAGCATGAACGACCACCCAACATTCGACAGCTCTGCTCCGGCTCCCAGCATTTTCAACGACCCTCTGTCGTATCCTTCCGGGAACTTCAATTCTCCGACTTTCAACCCGCCACCACAGGCCGCTCCTCGCTACCACGCCGTCTCTCGTTCGTCGAACTCTACTCGTGCGGCTCCTATTCCTGCTAATGAAGCACTGATGTGAGTTAATTAGAGTGGTTGCCATGTGAGCGAGTCGTGTGTTGCAAAAGGTCGAATGAACATGTGGTGTAGTAGGTAGCGGTTTGCACACGCTCTGTTTTTCTTTTCAGCTCCATTAGTGATCAATCCGACCAGGATATAAGCGCCAAGCTGTCGAAGATCAACGTTTCGCAGACTGTCGTTTCGGATGATGAGGACGACGACAGAAACGCGAGGGACTACTCTGGAGTTCCCTGGAAAACAGAACTGAAAGTGGACACTCTTCAGACTGAAGTCCAGCCGGATTTCAATTATATCAAGAACAATCTGATCAAGTTTGTTGAAGACCCGGTGTCCGAGCGTTGTCTTTATAAGTGTACCATCACTCGACAGAAGAGTGGAATGGATAAGGGAATGTTCCCGACGTACTATCTCCACTTGGAAGACGGTGATGTTGATAGGAGGGTCAAGATCTTCTTGTTGGCAGCTAGGAAAAGAAAGAAGAGCACCACGGCCAATTATCTCATAAGCTGCGATCCGACAAATTTGTCTCGCGAAGGCGATGGTTACTGCGCCAAAGTTCGGTCCAATGCTCTAGGAACCCATTTCACGATTTACGATAGTGGGAAAAACCCGAAGAAGACAAGTAACAACTTGTCGATTCGTCAGGAACTCGCCGCTGTTATCTATGTGAGCTAAGTCTTTCAACTCTTGACTTATCAGTATTCTTCCAGGAAACTAATGTTCTCGGGTTCAAGGGGCCCCGTAAGATGACTGTGATCGTGCCAGGTCTTGAGCCGGCGACGGAAACCAAGCCAGCTCTTCGCTTCGCGATTCGTCCGGTTCTCGAAAAGCATACCTTACTGGAGAGGTACAAGACAAATGATCAGGACGGAATCAAGATCCTGCAAAACAAGAGTCCACAGTGGAATGACGGTAAACACCACACACCGAATGACGTCAACTGATACGAGAACTTTCAGAGACGCAATCATATGTTCTCAATTTTCACGGCAGAGTCACTCAGGCGTCGGTGAAGAACTTCCAGATCATCCATACACAGTCGCCTGAATACATCGTGATGCAGTTCGGAAGAGTCTCCGACGACGAGTTCACCATGGACTTCCGATATCCGCTCTCAGTGATCCAAGCGTTTGGCATCGCGATGACCAGTTTCCACGGAAAGCTTGCATGCGAATAAAAGATAACTCTCCGAATCTTCTTTCACCCCTTCCCTACATAATCCAATCCTTCTTATGTTATCAGTTCCTCGAAAAGAAACTCTGTGATGTTCTTGTCCGACTCTACTGTTACACCCATTTGCACCCAACACCCAATAAACGAAGAAATGGCTTTGAGCAGCCGAAAAGTGCACTGGTGACACAACAAAGAAGATCAGAAGGGGTGCCGCGCCTGAGGCGCGAGTGAGTCAGAGAACAATTACAGGCGGCACCGAAATGACACACGAGCCCATGTTAATCATCAAGGAAGCGTTAAGAGACACTTTCTCGTGAATCAGGTTTTTTGGAAAGACGGGACAGCTTCTTCAAGTACTTTTGAAACTACTTGGGTGGTCACTCTTTGACACATATTACTTGTAGGTCAGAAACCGGTTCTTCCTCCCCCACCCCCTCTGAAGGCCAACAAGATCTTCCGAAGATGGTTATCGAACCCAAGAGCTTTTGAAGATGGCATACGAGAAGTTGGTTGTAACATTGGTGGAAATGTCGAGAGACGATGCTGAAATTTGGGCAAGAAGCTGCACTATTTGTAGTATTACACACTTGTTTTCTCGTGTTTTCATGTTGTTTAACGGTCAGACCTGTGTTGATGGGTCTGAAAAAGAATGTAGTAATTAGTACACGAACAGTACTGTTTCTGGAATAAATTCAGTTGTGTACAGATCCGGGTTTACGGTCAGAATTCAAATGCGCTGAACTACTGTAGCGCCCGCCCTTTCCTGCGCAATACTCGTGCGCCTTGTTCCGAGGCGCCCGCGTTTGTGTGCTCTCCTGCTGCCATTGTGAATGTCACGACGACGGGACCATTGTGTAAAGTTACTGTAGAGGTGTGTTGTTCTTTTGAATAATCGGACATCTCGTTCGAAGCACTCTCTACATACACACACATAAATATAAATGAGTCAGCGGAGCAGAGAGCAAGAGGAAGAAGAATAAGAATGCGAAGAAGAGGCACGAAGAAAATGGAAAAAAGAAGACGGAAAAAATAAGAAGGGGTCAGTCAGTCAGTCAGTCGGTCAGCTTGCAGGGGGTAAAAAGGGGAAGAAGAGGGGATGATGGGCAAACATGGTCACGAAATTGAATTTCGCGGAAACCTTGAAATGAGCCTCTGGTCGGCTCAATTTGTGTTGCCTCCTGGCTCCGCCGCCGCCAGTTTATCCGTTTTCCATTTCCGCCGGTTGGGTCAAAACCTTTTCGGAATCTGATAGGTACTCCGAGACGTCTACTCAAGATTTGAAGATCCCAGGACCCCAGAACTCGGAATTCAGGTTTCCAGAAGTTCACATTACAGCGAACCACATCGTGAGAAAAAATAAACACTTGTAACTTCGTTCTCGCCAAAAAAACGACGAATGTGAGAAAAAAGAAATCCAGTTTTTGTTATTACTCTACACTTTTACACATTTGGAACCAATTCAAATAATCTCTGCCCCTTCCCTCCTCGCCACTCGGTCAGTAATTAGTGCCCGCCCCCATTTCTTTTCATTTTCATCTTCTCCGCCACTCCGGGATGATGTTTCATTTTTCAGAACACCTCGAGCGCGTGGTCCAGCGTACCTTAGCCGCTCCTCTCCAACTTTATTCTAGTACTTTCGAAATTCAAAACAAACACCTTTTCCTCTTATCACTACTGTAAACCAGCCTTACTCGCGAAAAGGTACTTGTTTTTCAGTTTTTTCCCATTTTCCATCATCTGATAAGCGGGAGTTTTGGCAAGACGAAGTAAATGAGTGAAAAAAGTACTGTTCAGTTTGCTTAACTTTTGATAAGGTGTTCCTGTTTTTGGGTGTGTCCCCCTAGTCTGCTTTTTCTCCTACTTGTACTAGATTACGGTATAATTTCCTACTAGGTCTATCAATCAGAGCAAACACTCTACCGGGGCTTGATATTTGAGAGAAGGTCCCAAAAACAACCGCGCATAGTGACTCAGATGTTGTATGTGCTCCCACATTTGGTACCACCTGGCTCCAAACTGATGGGAAGACAACATTCAGATGTTTTGTCCCACAGTAGTCTACGGTATCGTTCAGTGATTCTTGAAATATCCAACCCGTCGCTCCACTCCCTCACTCCCACTCTAGTCTTCCTTTACTTCTTTTCCATATTTTTCTCGTTCTTATCACTCGATCGAAAAGTAAGTATGTTTTCAATACACCTGAAAACTGGCCTACCTCTCTCGTTCATCTGACTGTCGAGACAGAGGAAGACATCGGCCCTGCGTCAAAAGTGTACTCTAACCTCATGTTTTCAACGAACAAGATCTTCAAGATTCGTTGAAGTGATTCATAGACTTTTGTACATTCACACATTCCCCTTCTGCGTCCTTCCACCCACAACTGATCCACCAATTGCACTGACTCCGCCCACATTTCCTTCGGCACCCACCTATCCACGCCCCTTTTCCATACTCTTCATTGACCGGTTTCCATTCCGAATATTCATTCCGTTATGTTTCCTTCAATGCTTCCGGGATTTCAGAATATCATGGACGAGGAGAATCAGTTATCCTCTAGTTCTAGTACGAGCACATCTTCCGGAGCTTCCACTCTGAAGACCGACTTTGACGCAGTCGTCAACGTGCGCTTCACAGTTGACGATGATAAAACAGAAGGTATTTCGAAACTTCCTCCTCTTCCCATCTGATTTGTGTTCTCTTGTCTCCAGAAGAACCCGTGTTTGCCCATCGCCTCGTCCTCTCCACGTTCTCGCCGCTCTTCAGCCAGTTGCTCCAGGATGCCACTTCACCTACATCAGACGACAGTATCACATCTATCAGTATCGACTTATCCATGTTCCCGAACGGAATCGTCGCCTTCAAGGTCATGCTTGAAGCTCTGTACACCGGAGAAATCAAATTGACAAACGCAACCGCAAATGAGGTGAGTTCATCAGATATTTCTCCCTCGACTGTAAACTTTCCCTTCAGGTGCTCTCCATCACGCGGTACTGTAAAGTGAATGGTCTCGACACGAAGATCATGACTGCTGCTGCAGCCCAAATGAATCTGGCCAGTCTGCTCCAGTGCTCCTCGCAACAGAGAATGCCCACTGGCTCCAACGGCTTCCTACAGTACACCCCACCAGTGCAGAACTACCTCTCGAATATGATAAACCTCTGGACGAATCCGTTCTTCAGTGCACTCTTCGGAAACACCGGAGCCACAGCAGTAGCCGCCAGCAGCATACCGTTCTCGTCGCAGTCGGACACTGAAAACAGTCGAACTCAATCGGAAGGCAGCTCCCCACGTGCCAACTCGACCGCCACACCCCCAACCACTGATTTGGAGAAGATAGTGCCGAACGACGATAAAGAGGGATGGTGCAGAAACAAAAAATACATTGAGAAGGTCGATGGCGGATTTATGTGCACCGTGTGTCGCAAGATCTACGGACGGTACAATTCGGTGTCCTACCACGTCACTATCTATCACCGAAACCCGCCAATCAAATGCGAGGAGAACGGATGCAATTTTTCTACACGCGAGGCCAGATACATTCACTTCCACAAGTACTACCGTCATCACATTCCTCTTCCGGAAAACATTGACTTGGGTAAGGAGCTCTATCTCAGAATCCCGAAACCCTCGCGTTTTCTAGGTTCCCGAAAATGTCCCTTCTGTCGTCACGTCTCCAAGAGTCCAGCCATGCTAGAGAAGCACATTGCCAGACATGAAACCGAAGGGACCAACTCTCCGAGCTCGCTGAAGAGAGCGCAGAAGTGAGTACCGTACTCGGGCCGGGTCACACCATTTCAAAAGTGCGAGCGCGAGTTAGAGAACAATAGAGCAGTCCATTCTACTCTCGGCGTTTAGATGGGAAACAGTCCATTATTATACTCAAAATTAGCTGCGAAATGGGGGTGGGAATGTAGATGAGATGCACTATAGATCGTGATTACATTCAAATTTTGAATTCCACAATGATATTTACCATGGTGAAAGTATGGTCAGGGGGTCGATTGGTTATCAAGTTTCGGTATTTTCCTCCGGATGGTGTCTTGGAAGCTACCGTAGTAATCATTGGATTCGAAAAAGCGGAGAAGCTGATTTTTCCAGTTTTCCAGATAGCTCTTATCACTTTTTCCCAAAATAAAACGAGTGATCTAGCGCGTATGGCCCCAAAAATCATGTTTTCGCCACTTTTCTTCCAACTTCCCCGTTGTGTTAGTTCTCATCCGAATCCAGTTTTCTTTTCGTTCCTTTCAGCGATATTCTCGCTAAAAACAGTTAGGTCGGCCACCGTCTTCCTGCGAATTTGTAGTAAACGGAGAAGAAACAAACATCGGGTGTTTGAGGAATTTGGTCGAAATTTCCGAATTTCAGCCAATCACAGTGAACAACTGTATTTTGATGACAATGTTTCAGGAAAAAGATGACTCCAGTGGTCCCCGAGGTGATCAGCAGCCAGTCGATCTTCACCAACACCGCAGCAGCCACTCCGATAAAGTGTTCCTTGTGCCAGTTCACCACCTTCGGAACCGACGTTCTCTTCATGCACCTAGCCACCACTCACACCCAGGAACTGGTCCAACTGGGGATCGCCGACAACTCCTCCGAGATGTCAGCAAGCACGTCCAGTAGCAGCGACGGCGAGCCGATCACCGACATGGATATTGACGTGAAGCCGTTGATTGATCAAGCGCTGATGTTGCCACTAAACACGCCTATCTAAAGATCTTTTCAGTCATGACCTTCCCCACTTTCTCCCCTCATACTATGTTCTACCTAGGGCTTTAGCAATTGTTTACAAAGTACTATCTCCCACCCAATACCCTTGCATCTTGTTTTTTAATTGGTTCACTTTCTTTCTACCCAGTGCCTTTTTACATGTATTTTCTTTCTCATTGGAAAATAAATAAATAAATTGGTGAAAATAACAAAGTGAGATGAGATGCAGAGAGGAAAACAGATCAAGTTATTCGCAGTCGAAGTCCCATTTGAACTGGTTCGTCAGATACTGCTTGAATTGAGCTGTTTTCTTTTTGAGTTCCTCGCCAGCATGAGCAGAGTCTGAAAACATTACGACGTTGTTTACGACACTTGACTGAGCCTGTCAGCAACCTCTGATGTTTGCGAACAGCATGGCAAGAGTGGTGGTGAGGAAGTTGTCCCTTGAAACGATGTCTACAAAGAAGTCAGTTGGGCATTCTTTCAGTTGGAAGAAAAGCACCTGAAATTTCAAGATAGGCCACTTTTCGATCACGCCTGATCTTACTCTGATGAATGCCATGAACAGTTCTTTCTCTGATCCTAACGAGTTCGGGCAGCACGACATCAAGTGAATGATTCGTTTCCACTGCTCGAATCCTTCGAAAACTTGACCCATCAGAAAGCAGACGAAGGCTATCTGCATCTCTGCCAAGAGTTGCTTGTAGTTACCGCCAAGTCCTCGAAGAAGACGATAGAGTCGATCCGAATATTCTATACCGACCCGATTTTGGCTGAGCTGTGGAAGGTTTTTTGAATAGTTAGCAGTCTCGGAAAACTTACAGAAAGCGGAGGAATCTCTTGAAAGCGTATCTCGTATCCTTCACGAATCTTCATGATAGGCAAACCGTGCTGATCGACAAATCGTGTTCGCACCGGATTTTCACGATCGACTCGGTTACGGAAATGTGTCTCCTTGTGCTCCTTTTCGGCATTCTCCATGAACTCTGTTTCCAGACTCACGAGCTCCGCCTGTGAAGTGATTCGTCCTAGAACCGGATGAACTCGTTCGACTGTCTCAGAAGTGATGAAATCGGTGAGTCCATACCAGCTACGGTAATTCTCATACGGATAGGGAGCAAGTGAAGAATCCATTGTCTTCAATTGCCGCTTCTTCTCTGCGATTTGCTGAAATCAATACTTCAAAAATGATTTTAATATATTGTATTCACATCTTCTTCAACTTTCTGATCTTCGAATGTCTCCGATTCTACGTTCCACTTTTTGACGACAATCTCTCCGGCTTTGAACGTGTGGAAGAAGCCTGAAATACGCAACAACAAATTATTTTTAAAAAAATGGTTTCTAACCGATTCTCGGAGCAGACTTGATACTGCAGTACACGAAATGCACTCCGGGTGGAATCATTTTGAGCCCTTTGAATCTTTCTCCAGTTTTCCACGACTTGTAGTCAATGCCAAATTCTGAACCTTCCGGGAAGTCGAGGAACAGGAGGAACGCTCCATTCTCGTACATGTAGTCGACGATTTGCGGAGGAAGAGCGCCACCCATTCTCATGGCTTGCAACAGAATTTTAGTGTTGTCTCCCATCTGAGATTTCTTACTTAATCCTATTCCATTCACCCTCTCCCAATAATTTCACGACTTCAACATGGTTTCAAGAAGACAGTTTTTAACATGAACAATTATTTATTTGCTTTCAACAAATACAACGAGAACCAAATTAGATTGGGTTATCGATCCACTTGGAGAGTGGTCCATGCTCACGTTGAAGTTGAACACCAACTCCATCGGAGACGAGTCTTCCTTCGGCGCGCATGCGCTCGTAGTCCTCACGATCCCACTTGGTGAATCCCCACTTTCTGGAGGTGACGATGATCTGACGTCCTGGGAACTTGAACTTGGCACGACGGAAGGCCTCAATGGCGTGCTTGACGTTCTGAAAGTTATTGTTTAGGCACCGCTGCTCCACATTTCACTCACTCCTTCCTTGACTCTCATGGAGAAGAGGATGTCACCGATGTCGACACGGGCGACCAATCCTTGTGGCTTTCCGTAAGCTCCACGCATTCCGGTTTGGAGACGATCAGCTCCGGCACACGAAAGCATTTTGTTGATACGGGTGACGTGGAATGGATGCTTGCGCACACGGAGATGGAATCCGTCCTGAAAAAAAACAATTTAAAAGTGTACATTTATTTATGGTTACCTTTCCGCAGTTCTTGACCATGTACTTGTTGGCGCAAATACGAGCGGCCTCGAGAGCTTCAGAGGAAAGATGCTCACGCTCGTTGGACATCATGTGCACACATGCTGGGAAGGTGTCAACGTTAGCCCTCTTGTTTCCCAAATCGAAGATTCTGATCTTCGCGTCCGGAACTCCTCTGCAGAAGCGGGACTTCGGGTATGGCTTGTTCTTGATGTAGCGGTAGCACCGCGCTGGACGTCTACCCATGTCTTCTGAAAAGGAATGAGTGAGGACGTTCAAGAACGATTGTGAGAGTAATTGGGAGGCGGGAAAACGACCAGAGAACAGCTTTTGTCAGCATTACAGGGTAGATATTTGTCAGCATTATTGCGAAATATATCAGAAAGACAGTACAAAGAGCAGATTCTCAAAAAATAACTTGAAGATGTATGAAAAAATCAGATGAAACTTTTCGAAAACCACCTCGATCGAAAATCGATGAACGGGAGCCTCTAAAACTCTGGAACACTTGCAGATATGAATATTGCGTGTGTTTTTTCGAAAATTTTCGAAGCGTTTTACGGGAAAACGAGAAAAATCAGCAAAAAACGCGAAAACCAAGAGAAAATCGGAGGGAAATTTTAGGCCCAGCGAGAAAATAGCAGACACTAATGTTCATATCGCTTTCGTTGTGAACTATTTGCACCGAATGTTACGACATGTCTACCGTAGCCAGTGAAAAAAATCAAGTTGAAGACTCTTTTCGAAAAATAAATTCAAATTCTCTCTGCACAACTCTAATCTCAACAGTTTGATCACAATTTAACTCTGGATTTATTTTTGAAGTATATTTTGTTCTAAAAATTAAAATGGCGCCACAAATTCCGGAAATTAAGGTATGTTTAGCCGGTGTCTCTATTGTAAAACTAAATTTTGCAGATTGTGCCGCTTGGTGCAGGCCAAGATGTTGGACGGTCATGTATTCTTGTTACTATTGGAGCGAAAAATATCATGCTTGACTGTGGAATGCACATGGGATATCAAGACGATAGAAGATTTCCTGACTTTTCGTGAGTTGTGTTCATCCTGAATTTAGCAGGTTCTAATTGGTAAAATTTTAAAGATATATTGGAGGAGGTGGCCGACTGACAGATTACCTTGATTGTGTTATCATTTCGCATTTTCATCTGGATCACTGTGGAAGCCTCCCTCACATGAGTGAGATTGTAGGGTATGATGGCCCGATTTACATGACCTATCCGACGAAGGCAATCTGCCCAGTGCTACTGGAGGACTACCGCAAAGTTCAGTGTGAATTCAAGGGAGAAACGAATTTCTTTACCTCGGAGAACATCAAGAACTGCATGAAGAAAGTCCGTGGATGTGCTCTTCATGAAATTATTCAAGTCGACGAAGAGCTCTCGATTCGAGCATTCTATGCAGGACACGTGCTCGGGGCTGCAATGTTTGAGATTCGTGTTGGAGATCATTCAGTTCTGTACACCGGCGATTACAACATGACACCAGACAGACATCTTGGAGCTGCCCGTGTGATCGAAGGAACCCGTCCTACAGTTCTCATCTCAGAATCCACATACGCCACGACAATCCGTGACTCGAAGAGAGCGCGCGAGAGGGACTTTCTGCGAAAAGTACATGAAACTGTGATGAAAGGAGGAAAAGTTATCATCCCTGTGTTCGCGCTGGGTCGAGCTCAGGAACTTTGCATTCTTCTGGAGTCTTATTGGGAGAGAATGGCGCTGAAGGTACCGATTTTCTTCTCACAAGGATTGGCCGAGCGAGCGAATCAGTACTATCGTCTCTTTATCAGTTGGACCAACGAAAATATCAAGAAGACGTTTGTCGAGAGAAACATGTTCGAGTTTAGACACATTCGGCCGATGGAAAAGGGATGCGAAGACCAACCAGGACCGCAAGTTCTCTTTTCCACTCCAGGAATGCTTCATGGTGGACAATCACTGAAAGTTTTCAAAAAGTGGTGTTCCGATCCATTGAACATGATCATCATGCCCGGATACTGCGTTGCTGGAACAGTCGGAGCTCGAGTCATCAACGGAGAAAAGAAGATCGAGATTGACGGAAAAATGGTTTGATACATTTCTTATAGAACCTCCCAAACGTTTTATTTTGCAGTACGATATCCGGCTCGGCGTTGAATACATGTCGTTCAGTGCTCATGCAGACGCGAAAGGAATCATGCAACTCATTGGAAATTGCCAGCCAGAGCATGTCATGTTCGTTCATGGAGAAGCAGCCAAGATGGAATTCTTGAAAGGAAAAGTAGAGAAGGAGTTCAAGATTCCAGTGCATATGCCAGCAAACGGAGAGACTGTGGTCATCCCTGCTCAACCAAAGTTGGACATCAGAGTTCCTTTAGAGGTATTTTCTATCGATGAAAATGAATACTTTCAGTTATATTTTTTCAGAAAATTGACAGAAGTCTCAGTCTCGATCCCAATCCATCCAAGGCAGAATGTCCATTCGTTGCTGAGTTCGCATATGATCAGGAGGTTGTTTTTTTAATCTGAACTTCAACAATTTTCGAATTTCAGAACGAGAGCCTCAACATTGTGAGCACTGCAGATTCCGACGACGCACTTGAAAAAGACTGCTTGCCGATTTCCCTGTCATATGCTGAAGTGAGTGGTATCAGCAGAGATTTCAAATGATCATTGAGTTTCCAGATTATTAAAGGGACCAAGGTAGACTGGAAAACGTTAAGTAACGAATTGCTCATCTATGATCCGAATCTGCAATTGAAAGAGGATGGAATCGAGATGTTTGATGGAGAAATCGCCGTTCTCTCTAACAACGACGATGATACTGAAGTCGAATTGATCTGGGACGAGTGCCGACAGCAGTGGTCCAAAACCATTCACAAAACTATCAGTGATCTCATTGCACCACCCGCAGTTACGGTTAAAGCATGATTCCCGGTTTTGAAAAGCAATAAACGAGTCTTTGTCATAAGAGGTTTATTAAATCAACCCTCCAGGGGCATTTGAAGCATGAAGATCAGACATTTACAATAAATAATTGGAGAACTTTAGAAGTTATGAGGTGGTCAGCAGTGTTGATGATGAGCTCAGTTGTACAGATCATCATCATCTCCAGCTGGCGCGGCTCCTCCTGCTGGTTGGGCTCCAGGAGCTGGGGCCTCTCCTGGGAACTTGAAGTTGTTTCCGAATCCGCGGGACTGTTGGAGCGTCTGGGCGAACATCTCGTACTTGCGGATGTCGTTGTCGTTCACCGATCTTCTCGCGAACTTCATGGCTTCTTCGAAGTGAACCCGGGTGATCTCTGGAACCGGATCGGCCGTGTCGTCCTCCATCAGGTCCTCTCCGCGCGCCTTTCTCTCCTCACGCTCCTTCTCGAGACGAATCTCCTTCTCGATAGACTCACGGATGGCGAGTTTGCAGGCTCTGAAAATAAGAAAAATAGGACATGGGCACAATTTGGTTAGGAGATTTACCTTTGACAAATCTCAGTCAGATCGGCTCCAGAAAATCCGACAGTGTTCTTGGCCAGGAAGTTCAGGTCCAAGTCGGCAGCGAGTGGGGTCTTGCGGAGTCCAGCCTTGAAGATCTGGAGTCTAGAAGCCTCGTCTGGGAGTGGGATGTAGATGAGCTGGTCAAGACGTCCCGGACGAAGAACAGCAGGATCGATGATATCAGGCCGGTTGGTGGCTCCGATGATGAACACGTTCTTCTTGGCGTTCATTCCGTCCATCTCAGTGAGGACTTGGTTGATGACACGATCGGAAGCACCTCCACCGTCTCCGTGGCTTCCTCCTCTGGCCTTGGCGATAGAGTCGAGCTCGTCGAAGAAGAGAACGCATGGGGCAGCGGCACGAGCCTTGTCGAATACGTCACGGACATTGGCCTCGGACTCTCCGAACCACATGGTCAAAAGTTCTGGACCCTTGATGGAGATGAAGTTGGCCTGGCACTCGTTGGCGATGGCCTTGGCAAGAAGCGTTTTACCGCATCCTGGTGGTCCGTAGAACAAGACTCCACGAGATGGCTGCATGCCGAACTTGAGATACTTCTCGGGGTGTTCGACTGGGTATTGAACAAGCTCTTGGAGCTCGCGCTTGACATTCTGAAGACCTCCGATGTCGGCCCAGGTGGTGTTGGGAGTCTCGACGACAGCCTCGCGCAGAGCGGATGGAGAAGACTTGCCCATGGCAAACTGAAAAAGAAAACTTGGTTTGGGGTTACTGTACTTATTCAACTTACTCTGAAGTTTTCCATGGTCACAGCCAGCGAGTTGAGGACCTCAGCATCGATGCTGTCATCTTCAAGATCAATGAGCTCCATCTTTTCACGAATCTGCTGAAGGGCGGCTTCAGAGCAGAGGGAGGCCAGATCGGCTCCGACGAATCCGTGACACTCATTGGCAACTTGTTCCAAGTCAACGTCTTCACCCAACTTCATGTTCTTGGTATGGATTCTGAGGATCTCAAGACGTCCGACAGCATCTGGGATTCCAATATCGATTTCGCGATCGAAGCGTCCGAAACGACGAAGAGCTCCATCGATGGAGTTTGGACGGTTAGTGGCCGCAATGACGACGACATGGGCGCGGGTCTTGAGTCCGTCCATAAGAGTGAGGAGCTGGGAGACAATGCGCTTCTCGACTTCTCCGTGAGCCTTCTCACGTTTCGGGGCGATGGCATCGATTTCATCAATGAACAGAATAGCTGGTGAGTTTTTCTCACATTCAGCAAAGGCCTTTCTCAAGTTTGATTCAGACTCTCCTGACATTTTCGACATGATCTCAGGACCATTGATAAGGAAGAAGAAGGCTCCGGTCTCGTTGGCAACTGCTCTCGCGATCAGGGTCTTTCCAGTTCCTGGTGGTCCGAAGAGAAGGATTCCACGAGGGGGCTTCACTCCGATGGCCTTAAAGAGTTGTGGGTGCCGGAGTGGCAGCTCAACCATCTCCTTGATTTGAGCCAGTTGCTTACGAACTCCTCCAAGATCATCGTAACCGATCTCGTTGAGCGACTCCTCCTCTTCTTCCCTCTTGATTGGATCTCCTTCGTAGTGAATGACCGTGTCTGGAGCGACGATGCACGCCGGAGAGGGCTCCGTCTCCACAACCTTGAACTCGACGGTTCTCATAGCCGCTTGCACCGTGAAGATGTCGCCCTTGTGCAGCGGGCGGTAGGCATCGGTGAAGTATGGCTTCAAGAAAACATCGAAAATGTTTCCTGTGAGCCCTTCAATGGTGTCATCGATGGGGAGGACGTGGACCCTTTTTCCGTACTCGAGTTGGGCACTGGAGATGCTGACAACGTCTCCGAGGCGACTGCGGAGGTTGTTGCGGACCACTTTGTTCATTTGGATCTTGTCGCTGCCGCAGTTGTCTCCATTCAGCACGATGGAGACAGTCTCCTTCCTCTTCTTTCCCTTCAGAAGCACTGAGTCTCCTCGGAAGAGTCCCAACTCGTCCATCTTGGTCTGGGACAGCACCACCATTGAGTTGTCATCATTGTCGGACTGATCAATGATGAGTCGGTTTGGGCGTTTCTTGTCCTGAAAATAACTTCACAGATGCTTTACGTGAAGCAAAAGTAACTCACCTTCAGAATAGCCGTGGCCAGTTCATCGTTCTTTTTCTCTTTTTCATCCTTGTGCACTGGAACCGAAGCCATGTTTCGATGTTCGACGCTGTACTGGAACAAGAGAAGTGAAATCGATGAGAGGGATTGGGACGAGATTAACTGAGAGCACGCAAGGAAGGGTCGTCTCGACGAACGAGAATGAAGGACTACACGACGTGGACTAGACCTGGTTAGATACCATGATGACAAACAGCGTCTCGTTTGAATAGACATTGTCTATGGGGCGCGTTTGTCTCTCCAGTGCTTCACGGTGCTGGGCTGCGCGTACGAAGGAGAAGGAGGAGTTAATTAGAGGGGTCCCTTAGCCAGGTGCGCTGTGCATTACCACTATAGGGACCACTACGGCAGAGGATGATGACGTGGCAGCAGATGATGGATTAGTTTGGAACAGTGTTTGCCTGGAGATAAGAGAAATTACAATGGGAATGGGAATAAGAGATCAAGAGATACAGTAATCTGATGGGAACCACTGTGAACCACTGAAACTCAAGTGAATACAGCATAAGAGCTTTGAATGCTCGGAAAGACACTCAAAATCCTGTAAAATGAAAGTTTTCATCAAGAAACTCGGCATTCTGACATCTCCCTAGTGCTAAAAAGTGAATTTTTCACGTGAACTCGGATAAATTAGACTGACGCGTGTAGAATGCCACGTTGAACGACTGGCGAGTGCCGCTTGAACGGTGGCGTTCTCATAGTGTATTTTACACCAGACAATGTCTGAAAATGATGGCTCCAATGAGAAAAACGGAGCAACGGCTCGACCCGTTCACTTAAAGTAACCTAGATCCCATTATGTATCTCGAAATCGCTGCTTTCAGAGGAGTCCCTCAAAACAAGTCGCCATTCCTTCGATCGAACTTTTCGTCCGGAAATATCCCAACGAGAAAACTCGAAAGCATCCCTGTCAACACTCTTGCAACTGGGCATCCGAATAAGACGCTTATGACTACGTTCAGACTGGACCTCGGTTCTAGACAAAGGCAAGCAGTTGTGAAGTTGTGAGCAGTTGTGTTAATAGGGCTTTCAGAGGGCACCTCTACGGAAACAGTGATATCGACTCGAGCGTCACAGAGCAAAGCGCAGATGGCCCAACAACGTCTCGCCAAGAGCCTCCGAGCTTGGTCAACAACTTCTCCTGTCCTGTCAACAGAGCATATCTTCAAGGTTCTATTTCTCGTGGTCGTGGAAGTTTTCAAACTTCTGATATTTCCAGATTATCATGTTTTACCTCCGCAACGATATCCAAAACCTGATGGTCCGAATAGCAAAAGATATTCGCTGCCGTCTACGCATATTCTTTTTGGCAGAGCTAAGAATCGAGGCAGTGCGAACATTGAAGAACACGAAAAATTGACGAAAATGATTCGGGCTGCAGCAGATGATGAGTTAGAGTACTCTGAAACCGAAGTAGTCCAAGAGCCGGTGGAGTTGAGTCTAGACGTCAAGGTCGTAGGGCCCATGGACAATGAGAACTTTGGATATTTCCGTGCCCACATCGGTTACATGAAGGAGTTTTTTGCGTCTGCGATGAAGAGCAGTGGTGCTACAGAAGTTCACTGGAACAAGACTGGAATGGTGCCTCGTGCAGTTTATGAAAAGCAAATGTATGTCATCGAAGCGCATCTTGTCCTGAGTCCACGTCTCGACGTAGTTGATAGAAATGAGCTTTTCTCGGAGTTTGCCACACAGTTCACAAACAAGACGATGTGCATGCTACAAGATCAAGCCTTTCTAGAAGTTCCCAAATTGCATGGCATATTTCCGAAAATAACGTAACCACTTTACTAGCTTTAGCAGAATATCAAACTTATCTTTCAGACCCCAGCACGTTGACATCAATATCACTGGTATTGCATTTGGTAACTGCCTGAACCCGGGAACATTCCTTGTTAGAGGGGATTATATCAGCCAAGAGAACACTATTTGCAGTGTGTGAGTACATCCTAATTGTGGAACTGAAAAATCTGACAATCTTTTCAGGAAGCTCCAATCACAACATTCCTCTGACTCTGCCCGAGAGTACAGTGCGTTCAAAGTTGCTGGAAGCAATAAATATCTATCATTCTCTCGATTTGAACATGACAAACGCGTTCTCATTCTATACTTCGGAGTTAGACTCTGCGAGTTTGCTGACGACGGACTGGACCATGCTGGATTCCGACTCAATTTGTACTATAGTTCATTCTCTCGAATTGTGGTGGATTTTTCACATGAGAAGACAAACAGCATCTACATTAAACTGAAGAACGTGCCGCAACTGTGGGAAGGAGTCCCGAAGAATACAATGTTTCATCCCTCCAAATCGAAAGTTCTGAATCTAGAGACATGTACCGAATGGGTATGACTGAAACATATACAATCAGCTG
The DNA here is from genome assembly GCA_900536315.3 of Caenorhabditis becei. Lineage (NCBI taxonomy): Eukaryota > Metazoa > Nematoda > Chromadorea > Rhabditida > Rhabditidae > Caenorhabditis > Caenorhabditis becei. Next base: position 146,129 of record LR538883.1, on the reverse strand, counting down.
GATGCATTTTCGTTTTAGACCCGAGTTTTGAGTTGGCCTGGAGATGCTGAACAGCGTGGGATAGGTTGTACCGTTGATGCTTTTTCGCAGAGCAGCTGGGTTAGAATAACCTTCCGGAAAGACGACGACGAGGATGCGGTAGTTTAAAGTCACCTGTGAAATTAATGACTAATAGTTGTAGGTCACTTCACCACTTCTCGTGGATATAATTGCAAGATTGGCATCTCGGAGCAGTGCAAAAATCTACTTTGGCTCAATATTCTCTATCCGACGAAAACTGGCTCCTTCACCCGCCTTCTGTTCTCTTGGATCCTTCAGAGCTGATTATGCTTTGCAAGCTCTTATCACGAGAGGAAGTGTCTTCTTGGATCAATTTTTCGATGCTACTGATGAGAACATCCCTTCCGTGCAAGAACAACCTATGGAACTGAAGGACGAGCCTGTCTTTTTGAGGGTCGTGAGGAAATGTATGAAAGAAAACGCACACGCCACCGAAGAAACTCTCGAGCAGATTCTGAACGCAATTGACGAACGGAGAAGTCTTGATATTGTTCACGCGTTTTCAAGTCTCTATGAAATTCGAAAAGTTCAATACCAAAGAGTGATGAATGGTGAAACTCTCCAAGAAGTTGGTCTCGTGAAACCCCTCCCGAAAAATTGTGTATCTGTCGCGAAAGTTATCGTTACACCTTCAAGAATTCTATTGATGGCTCCGGAAGTAATGATGGTCAACAGAGTTGTTCGCAAGTTCGGTCCGGAGTATGCTCTCAGATGTGTTTTCCGGGATGATAACCTAGGACGTCTGGCGATTCGAGATTTCTCAGTAAACAACATTGATCGTAAGTGTCTAATTTTTATATGTATTTGATAGTTCATCTCTGGAGTTCAGACATGACCAACGTTGTTACTGAAACGATCTATGAGACTCTGAGGAATGGGATCAAAGTTGCCGACCGTCATTACAGTTTCCTGGGGTGGAGTAATTCTCAAATGCGTGATCAAGGATGTTATCTCTACGCTCCACGTATCGACAAGGAAACTGGCCAATTGAAAGGAACAGTGGAACAAATCCGCGCCTGGATGGGTGACTTCCGAGACGCAATCAGTGTTCCGAAGATGATGAGTCGAATGGGTCAATGCTTCACACAGGCACAACCGACAGTTCGACTGAAACGAAATCACTGGGTCGTGGAACCGGACATTGAGGGTGGGCTGGACAACAAGTACTGTTTTTCGGATGGGTGTGGAAGAATCTCTTACAAACTCGCTGGGCATATCGCTAGAATGTTAGACTTGAAAGAGGTTCCGGCATGCTTCCAAGTCAGATTCAAGGGTTTCAAAGGAATAGTTGTAATTGATCCTACCATTGATGACATAATCAACATGCCCAAAGTTATCTTTCGGTTCGTTCTCTACGGATTCCAAGTGTATATCTCCATTCTTCAGGAAAAGTCAGAAAAAGTTTGGAGAAGGAGCAGGCGATGTGCAAGAAGACTATTTAGAAGTGGTGAAATATGCTATGCCATCTCCAGTGTGTCTGAATCGACCATTCATCACAATTTTGGATCAAGTATCTGCCAAACAATCGTGTGTTTCTCATGACAAAATCACAAAACGTGTTCACTACTATTTGGAGCGAGAACTCTGCCTTCTGAGCAGTAAGCAGCTTTTCATTCTACGTGGGTAACCTGACGATGTTTTTCAGATATGTTGATAAACGAAAGGCAAGCAGCAGAAGAACTTGTCAATCGGACTAACTTATCCGTGGATTGGATCAGTGTGAGCAGACAAGCCGGATTCCATTTGACAGCTGATCCCTTTGTTCGGAACATGCTCTTCTCGATCTATCGATACAACATTGTTCATCACATCTCAAAAGCCAAAATATTCCTTCCACCGGATATGGGCAGATCAATGTACGGAGTTGTAGACGAGACGGGACTTCTGCAGTCTGGGCAGGTCTTCATTCAGTACTCTCCAAGCATCAAACAAACAAGCAAGAAGCCTATTCTGAAAATTGGAAAAGTGTTGATCACCAAAAACCCTTGTCACGTTCCTGGAGATGTCCGAGTTTTCGAAGCTGTTTGGCAACCTGCTTTATCTCACCTTGTGGACGTTGTTGTATTTCCACAGCATGGACCGCGCCCGCATCCGGATGAAATGGCTGGATCTGATTTGGATGGAGACGAGTATTCGGTTATTTGGGACGGAGACATGTTGCTGGATTACAATGAGAAAGCGATGGTATTCCCAAGCAGCACTTCCTCCGACGAGGAGAAAGAACCCACTACTGATGATATGGTTGAGTTTTTCTTACGGTACCTCCAACAAGATTCTATTGGAAGAATGAGTAACGCCCATTTGGCCTACGCAGACTTAAATGGCTTGTTTCAGTAAGTTTTAGTATTCATAAGTTATTTTCCTACATTTGCAATCTTTAGTGAGAACTGTCATTCAATTGCGTTGAAGTGTGCAGTAGCTGTTGATTTCCCAAAAAGCGGAGTCCCTGCAGAACCGCTGACCAGCTATGAACAATGTGAAGTAACACCGGATTATATGATCTCTGGAGGAAAGCCGATGTACTACAGTACCCGACTGAATGGGCAGTTGCATCGGAAAGCTAGGAAAGTCGAAGAAGTACTGGAAGAATATGACTACCAAGGAAATGTCTACGAAGGGGAATACGACCGACTCTTGTGCCCAGATAATGAGGATGTGTTCTTTGGAAATGAAGCAACATTGTTTCGAACAATTGTGCTTCGCGACGAATACGCTAGCAGAATGCAACAACTACTGGACGAATATGGAATTGAGGATGAGGCATCTGTGGTGTCAGGGCATGCGACAAGCATCAAAAGATTGGCTGGAATGGAGAGGGATGACTACTCGTTTTATCATACTGACAAAGTCGTCGAACTGCGTTACGAAAAACTTTTTGCTGCTTTCCGAGAGAAATTCTTCGAAGAGTTCGGCGGGGAACAGGCCAATACATACGACGATGGCAGATCCGCACACATCAGATGCACGAAGGCAATGCATGAGAAAGTTCGCCAGTGGTATTACATTTCCTATGTTCAGCCACACAAGAACAAAAGTGGCAGATTTGTTGGACAAAGTCTTCCGTGGGTCGCATGGGAGGTGTTATGCGATTTGAGAAGAAAACTGGTTTGTTGAAAAGTACACCGTATCTTCCCTTTCACAAAGCTCTGTTTTTCAGATGCTGGACCAAGCCGAGGTACATCTGCCGGATAAATATCCACTGGCTGCAAGGTTGCGGTTCGAAATTATGAACACCGCCTCGAGGGAAGCAGAAAAGTTCCAAGATTTCAGAAACAGAGTGAGCACGGAGAGAGGAGCTTATTGTTTGAGAAGGTAGGACCCTAGCCAAATCATCATATTTTTTTCCATTTTTGCAGATACTCTCAGGCATACGGCGACCACTTGATTCAGCTTATTTTCATCATAGAACTGTGGTTGAAACGAGAGAATGTGTTGCCATCAAGCTGTCTCAATATCTGGCACGTTGGCAGACTCTTGATCCGATTTGCTCTAGGTGTTCTGAAAGGAAATCCAACGATTGACTATGAGAAGAGCATATTGTCGCCAGCTACAGTATTCCATCAGAAACTGTCAAGAAACTCGGGCGATAACAATGCAGTCATCCTTCAAGAGTTTGATACAGGAACACTAATGATCGAATTTCTTCGATACCTTGCCAGTCAGTCATTTGCCCTGTCAGAAACAATCAGTCTTCGAGTGTTTTTTGATTCGAATATCATTGAGCCAATCTTACGTCAGAAAGAACAGTGGCTACCCTTGCACCATGTGAATTTCTTAGTTTTTAAAACCTGGCAATGTATTTTCCATTCAGATTGCTTACCGTGCTTTTCATTCTTTGGCAGTGTCAGGAAGGTTCGAAACAATAAGCATGGATAGTTACCACTTCATTGATCACATCACGGAGAGTAAAGACCCGATCTTAGTCAATGAATCTGTTTTCTCTTGCAAAAACTACAACGATGACTTCCCCATAACAAGAAGCAGGATTCTGCAGTCGCTGAAAGTAAGTATGAAAGAACTTTGGATTGAGTATCGTTCTGCTTTCCAGGAGTGGTCGGGAGTTAAGGAAATCATTCCTCGAGAAGTTACTGGGACCCGAAAGACTGATCTCGTCTATGTCACATCTGTTGGAACAGTGCTTGCTAGGCAACGCTTGGCTAGACTACTGCTTCTCAGTGGAGATACAATTCGAGACGCCATTGCCAATGATTTTGTGCCAGCCGAGGTACGAGATGAGTTCATATAACACGTTCTCCATAAGACTCGAGCAAGGTGTGCCTTAGGGACACATTTTGTCATAGGCATGTAGTATGGGTCTACAGTAAGCCATGTGCCCAATATTGGGTCCGAGCTCTCCGTCTCCGAGCTCCTGGAGCTGCTCGCGGAGCCCGAAATCGACTTTCTCATTTTTGATCAAAAAATCTCGAAAAAAATTTTTTCGGATTGGGGGTTTGTGAAATAGTGTTTTCCTGAAATTCTAAATTTTTACAAAATATTTCCGCCAAATGAAAATTCAAAAAGTGCAAATTTCATCATTTTCTCACAATCAACCGAATTTTTCGGACCTTAGTAGGCATTTCTTTACTTAATTTCTATTTTTCTAATATGCCTATGGGTACCATCTAACATTTTATGACAAATTGGA
>LR538883.1:100989-140663 GCA_900536315.3 Caenorhabditis becei | reverse complement strand
TCCAATTTGTCATAAAATGTTAGATGGTACCCATAGGCATATTAGAAAAATAGAAATTAAGTAAAGAAATGCCTACTAAGGTCAGAAAAATTCGGTTGATTGTGAGAAAATGATGAAATTTGCACTTTTTGAATTTTCATTTGGCTAAAATAATTTGTAAAAATCTAGAATTTTGGGAAAACACTATTTCACAAACCCCCAATCCGAAAAAATTTTTTTCGAGATTTTTTGATCAAAAATGAGAAAGTCGATTTCGGGCTCCGCGAGCAGCTCCAGGAGCTCGGAGACGGAGAGCTCAGACCCAATATTGGGCACATGGCCTACTGTAGACCCCAACTACCCACTCATAAAATATCTAAGCTCTAGCTAACCTATGAACCCCTAAGGCACAACCCACTGGGCCAATGCTCCATCCTTACAGAGAATGTGTTATATAGAACTTCATTACTGCTTGTTTTATGTTTTTTTTATGAACTAGTATTTTTTGTGAACAAAAAGCATGTGCGTCAATAAATTTATAAGAATGCAAGTAAAATCACAAAAGTTATGCATCGACTGCAAACGGCGACTTCCCGTCTTGTGGCTTAGTCATCAGATAGAAAACGGTAAAAGTACCGAAGACGGCTAGGAAAAGCATAATTGTGCAAATAACAATAGAACAAAGCACAAATGTTATCGACCACTCTTTGTTAACCGCGTGAGTCCACGAACTTTCCGGTTTGGGTTTACTGGTGCTGCTCATAGTCGGATTCTTTCCTAAAGTGAACTTACTCCACTTATTTGTGTCGTTGAGGATTTCTGTGGTTGTAGTCTCAGCAACAGTTATTTCGGTTGGGACAATTGTACTGGTTGCACTTTCTCTCTCAAGCACGCTCTCATGAACTTTGGGATACACAGTTCCAAGCGAGTTCAGCCGGATACTCTCGTACTTAGCTGAAGTTGATGAATACGCCTCGAGATCCTGATTGCTGAGGAAGAGTGCCCTTATCAAACAACACGCAATGCTTTGCGGTATCAAAATTCGCATTCGATTATCCTTTGAGTCAAAAGGTCGCCGAATCAGCTGGTCATCAATTTTGAAGACGATTGTCTCATTTGCTGTTTTCATCTGTTATTACCAATCATGAATCTTCAGTATTTGGTTTAACGCTACCTTCACACGTAGGATTTTCCGACTTTTCTCCCTGCATGTACCGATCATGCGCGGCGTGCTCGGGATCTCAAAATCAGTCCCCACAGATTCAACATCAACTTTTCTGAGCGTCGCATCATCGAACGAGAAGCCAAATCTTGTCGACTCGTCTTTTTCCGTGGAAAACAAGACCGAAAACCTGCAACAGTTGTTGTTTTCGGAGGATTTTTCATCGGACCACTGCTATTTTGTTAATTCTAGTGCCTCGACTGACTCATGCAACGTTTCATTTTTCTATTCCTATTACTCAGTTCCTTATTTCTAATGGGAGAAGTGAGTGTCTTTCAAACTTCTGTAAGCTACAGTAACCTATATCAGGCAATAAAGACGATGGATGTGTGTCGCACCGGTTGCAACACCTACATTGAGCAAGAATCTAGGAAGATTTGTCTCGCAAGATGTGGTATCGTCAATTGAACAAAAAAAAACATTTACTTTTCACATGTGGCAAAGAGATGAAAATCTACGAGTGCATCTTCATAAGTGCTACCATCAACCGTGATGTCTTGCCATTCATTAACGCGGATTAATTTCTGTAATCGGAACTGTTATTTCGAAGATTACTGTAGTCGAAGCGGTTTTCGCAAATAAATTATGAGAAGCGCAAAAATAAAAGTGAAAAAAGTTGTGCAAAACATCACCTCGTTGGTGAACTCTGCCTGAAAAGTTTAGAATTTTGCACTTTGTCTTAAGGGCCTAAGAAAGTAAAAGCGAAATTCTCACCGATTGCACTTGAAAAAAATTGAATATTGTGATAATTAATAGTCGCATTGTCTTCAGCATAATAGATATCTCATCTCTGATTTTTTCTGAAGAAAGTTTATGAAGAAAGCATGTAGGTCGAAAACTAGGAAGCAGTAGGGGCTCAGACGGAAGAATGTTTTATAGAAGTTATTCCACGAGAGTTACTCAAGCAATAATAGAGCGCAAATCGAGCCGTGAGCAACAAAAAGTGGCAACAGCAGAAATAAAAGAAAAGGTTCAGAAGAGTTGAAGTGCGCTTCTATTCTATTGGAGTGGGAAATTTAACTTTAGCAAAGTGTCTAGATGGCTTTCACATTCGATTAGATCTCTAATTTCCACTGGACATTGGAATTGGTTTGACGTGGCAAGACGTTCTTTTTTCTATTTCAAGAGCTCAACTCATACCTCTGAACCAATAAGGCCCGACCCCATTTTTTGGAAATCGTAACTGTCAATGTCAAGAAGAAGAAAAAACAGGAACCTGAAATTCAAAACGTAAAGTCGGGAAAGGTGTGCGGAAAGAACCGCACCGATTCACAACACAATGAATATTAGAGCACGTGCTGTTCACCCACCTTACATATATGAAGAGAAATAACTGACTCTCGGCTGAGTGTGTTTTAGTTTTGGGAGGTTTCTATTTAGATCAAAGGTTCGCAATAATATGGGGAACAATGAGGCCGCATGTTATAGTTGTTATAAAAGCCGAGAACACGTAGAGGCACAGTCGATCCACGGCCATCGCTGCAAATCTCCATTCGGAACGAAGCTGAAGAGGCTACTTGTGAGATAAAAAGGACACTAGGATTGGTTTAACCATTTCTTCCTTCGAGTCCTCCTCAATCTTGTTCACCATCTTCTCAATATCTCTTTCTATTATCAAGAGTTCTGAGCATAGCCGAGAAGTGTTCTGAATGATAGCAGGAGTGTCTGAAAGTTGATATTTAATGTTCTATGGAAAGCATAACTCAGAAGTGATTAGAGTGATAACAGGAGTTCCTGAAATTTGATAATGTTCCAGGAAAAGCACCCACCATGATAAACAAAAATGTTCTTGTCTGGAAAGGAGGTCTGTGAAACTCTTGGTAAGTTCAGCATTGGAATGAAAGTGGAAAGGCGGTGCACTGGAATTATTGACCTGTCAATCACTTTTGGCTTCGGAGTTTTAGGATGATCAGGTTTGCACATGCAAAGGATATAAGGAAGCCAATCGATGAATATCTTCCTCATCTGAATAACTGTGGTAAAAGTGTCAATTGAAAAATGATAACTGTAGGGCTCATTTCGTGTGTTTCTGGTTTCCGATGATGCAGAGACAGTGTGAGCACCGTGAAGACACAAGAACATGCCACCAACATCAAACAGCAGGAGAAGAAGGCAGCTGAATCAGTGTTTGAAAGTTTTCTTGAGCATATTTACTATACCCAGAATAGGAACACTTTGAGACTGTGGAGGACTTGTACTGGAGACCATTTGAAGGAAGAAAATGACAGAAAGAAGAACTGTAGTCTCGAGGGTTATTTTCTCACACGCGTCAGGCGGAAGTGTGAAACCAAGAATAGTCATCATTGAAATCACCAGTGAAGGAATGATTAAGTTGATTCCATATGCCAAAGTCCTCCTTCGAATATGAATATAAAAGTAGAGCTCATGGTACTCGTCTGTTCCGAATCTCTGTACAACTCGTTTCCCTGGTGTCCCTTCTAAATCCCACTCTCCATTTTGAAGGTACACTTGCAAGTCTATTGACTCGTTGACAAAGTAGGATGCAGAGTTTGAAGTTGAATGCTCCGGCTGAGCCGTTATTGGAGATCCTTGTAAACCTGGGAAGTTGGTCTCTGTTTCAAATCATAATTGCAGAAAGACTGACCAATTATTTGTTTCAGCAAAAAGTCTAGATTAATATAATTTCCGTTATAGGTCCAAGAACCTAACTTCAAAAAGCATGTCTGACGATCGAAGGGGTAGTAAGTGACGTCGATTTGGCAAATGAACCGGAAGATTCCCGGAGGGTTTTGCTGAACATCTCCATTATAGGAAACTATGAATCTAGACGAGTACGTTGAATCAAATGACTGAGAAACGCTAAAAAAACGTTGAAAATTGTTTCTCTTTGTTGTACCTGTTAAACAATAAGACATCCGGTCTCCAAAGCTTGAAGGTTGCATCGTCATCCCCCGAAAAACGCACATCTTGAATCCCTCCGAACATTTTAGGATCCCATTTGAGCTTGTAATCGTTCCAGTGCTGAAAGTCAATTTAAAATGATTGATGATCACGATGCAGACATAATCCATGTAGGCAAGGATGGACATGACTTGGTTCTTTTCATCTACATCTAGAATTTGGTTTAGCAGAAATCGAACAGTCACATCCAACGGCGCAGAACTATTCTCAACTGGTCTTTCGAAAGAGTCATAGTTCTGAATGAAATTACACTGAATGAGAGTATTTCTAATTGAGTTTCCTACTTCTTTCAAGTATTGAAGTAGTCGATACTCGTCGACACTTGCTTCAATTGGGGTAACAATGGCCAGGAGCAGAAAATAGAGTAGACAAGTCATGGAAGTGATGACCTCCGCAGGGTAGGAGAACACTGGCCCGATTGAAACAAGGATTAGCATTGATCCCTCGGGAGAAGCTCACTTGACAAATAGGTCCCGGTGACGTCTCCATTTTGTCAACTACGGAGATTAGGCAGGAGAAAATGAAAATACTTTATTTCAATTTAACCGTATAATACTTTACTATGAAATTTCAAAATCATGCAAATCAAAAAATCATCTGGAGCTACCCGATATTTCTAGATACTATATTCAATTGCAAAAAAATTCAAGTTTGTTAAATTTGCCCATACACACCGTAACCCGGCGGCAGTTCATCGTCTGGATAGATTACTGTACTTTGGTATCTAGGAAACTCTTGTTGTTTGGAGAATTGTCTTCCGGCAAAGTTGTCAGCTGCGTTCCAATAATACTCGCTGCTCATTCGAAAGTAATACTTGACCAGCTTAAACATGGCAAAGACGCATGGAAGTAGAGAAATGCACACAAGTAGGGACGAGAGAAGAAGAGATTGTACAGGGGCCAACGAACGAGAACACTGACTCGTATTTATTGCGTAAGTCTCGATCAAACTCTGATGGTTCTGGGCGACCATTCCCGTTGCCTTTTGGTGTTGTAGCTGGATTGCTGCGCACAGAAGCTCGTGACAGTGTGTATAGAAAAGCGCAAAGCATGAGAATATCAGAAGACAAGGAGACGCAAACAAAAGAATTGAAGCATTCACAGTGACGGCTCGTCCAATCTGAAATATGTCTTGAAATACGCAAGATATGTTTAGGTACCTTGTTAGAAACACTACTCCTGTTCATTGGGTGATCGCTGTAAATATAACAACCAGTGCCGGCCACGATCAGGAAGAATGTAGGGAGAACAACAAGAGCCAACATCAGAGCCACAAAACAAAAAGCTAAGCGGCAGACAAAGACAAGAAACCTGGAGTGGAGACTGAAATAGACTAGATTTGGGTTATAATTCAGACTGCCGTCAGAAGCCACAGTATTTGAAAGCAATTGATCAAGGATGTCCTCCTGGAAAATTCAAGACATTTGAGGTATGCCAGTCTGGATTACTGTATCTGTCTTTTCTCCTTGTTCCAACTTGACTTCAGGGAAAAGTTGGGAAGTCGTTGTTCTTGACTTGGTAGATCCAGCTGTGCTTGTTTCTGATGTTGTCCTTGTGGTAACTGGTTTGAATGAGGGCTTAGCGATGAAAGTAACTTTTGTAACAGTTTCACTTGTCCCCAGGAGACTTGCTGTTGTTGAATTTGTTGTAGCTCTCCTCGTAGATGTCACCGTTTCTTCGCTGATTTTCTCGGATGACTCTTCGTACTCTGTTGATTGCGAAACGTCCGACACTTCAGTTTTGGATTCAATTTTCATTGTTTCTCCAGTAACCACTAACACATCTTCTTCTGTTTCTGTATCAGTTGCAGAAGCTTCGGTTGAGTCATTCCATTCATTGATACTGTTCTCACCAGAGGCACTTTCTTTCACAAGATAACCCGAATCAGTGGTGGATAAAAGCTAAATTGGTTTATGTTCATAACATGGACGTTCAGACCTACATTATCCTCGTTGTCCTCTTCAGAACCTACATCCAGAACTTCTCGGTGTTTCGTGATAAACTTGTCTGACAGTCCTGTGAACTGCATCTCTGCCATCGGTCGGAAAGGAATTTCTATCTTTTTCCGGAACGTTTGTAGAGGTTGGCGCCTCTGAATGAATTTCAAATAAAACCTTCATTTATCTACTGATACAATGTGAATTCTCTTCAGTTTCTGCAAGTTCCTCGGGCTTTCTGATAAGTTTTCAAAATCACCGTGGTAGTCGTAATTTGAAAAAAGATCGCCAATTGCGCTTCTTGAAAACCTCTGAAAAAATGATGAAGGTTTGACCGAAATACAGTAATGTACCACAAAAGTTGAGTTTGATAAAGTCGGTATGGGTTTCCGAGCATCTAATTTCTCACTCCAGAATCCTGAACCAGCCAGTACAAAATAGGCAGAAGCTGATGTGACAATGATCCAAGATATGAAGAACAACATCAAGTAGACAGCATAATTGGTTGAACTCGAAGGGTACTCCTATAGATTTCTAAACATTTCGAGATTGGTGATCTCTCGTTACCTGATACTTTTGAGATCCGCACTGTCCCCGCAGTCTACATGTGAGAAAGATAAAGGCAAATATAACGAGACCAAATGAGCAGGCGATCAAGGAAAACAAACTTGCAGCGAGCAAAGGCTGACTTGCTATATGCTCTTCGATCAAGTCAGAATGGAGCAAGTCTTTCTGGAAATTTGGATAGGCTCGAAGTGAAAAGTGTAAAAGTCGAACCACTCACACAAAGAAGGTGAAAAGTTCCCATACCATAGAATAAACTTAGATTCTGGATTAGGATTTGCGATCGCAATCTTTTCATGCAAAAATTGACTCAATAGGTCAGCGAGGTGTTTTTTCGTACGAAACGGTTAGAAACGAGGTCTCGCCGCTTCTAATCAAGCGGAAGAAATCGCTTCAGATGAGACTCTACCTACCGTATCCCAAAAATGGTGCAGCGTTCGTTCTGCGGCGTCAGGATCATGACGAAGAGTGAGAGCGTTGAGAATATGAGAAGCCATTAGGACATATTATCTGCAATGATAACCTGTGGCTGTAGACAGGCACTTAGCAGATTACAATGCTCGTGGGAAGATTTATTGATAAAAGATAATGACCGGCTCATCGACAAACATACTAATGGCGAGAAAGTGTTTGATTGAGTCGCAATTGGATACAAACCGGAAACAACAGTCTCAGAAATGAAGGGTATGACTTGGACTCGCGAGAAGTGGGTAAGAAAAAGATTATAGTGGCAATATATCATTAGGAAAAGTTTTAAAAAAGAAAAAAGTCCACATTTGGCCTTATCGGCTACCCCTGGAATATTTTACCGCTAATACCACAGTTCGTCGTACTTTAGTGGCGAATTTTCTCAGGCTCGGCCGACTTCTTTGCTCTAGTAAAGTTCTAACGGTATCCTAAGTAAGGATTCCTAACGGTAAAGGTAGCGAGAACTGCGGCACTAGGAAGTCTGATAAGACAAATCCGATTGGAGGCAAAAGCTCATGGCCTGGCTTCCGTCTTCGACGGACTTCGTTTGTTTATTAGCTCGGTGGGAGCGACCTCCTGCAAACATGTCATTTTCATACCGAACGTCCGTGCATAATGTCCGGGCCGAAAAACTGGTCGGCATCTTTCCCTAAATGTCTGGGGGAAATTGCGAAGGTACGGTCCTCCAAGGTACGGTTCACCGTCAATAAATTTCTGAATACGATTAATCGAGAGAGCACTTCCTCTTTCAGTGTTCTCAGAGCTGAACCTGTCTAATGCTACGACTATTTTCAGTATAACTATTAATCGTTCCTTCAAGTTAACCTTTAGATCTAATTAAATTGAAATAATTCTAATCATCGATTGATTCAGAACTTTATTACTGGTTCAATAAACACGAGGTATCTGGGGAGAAAGCGGATATAATCAAAATTTATGTTTCTTTCCACCCGAAACTGTAAAGTTTGGCTTTCGTGTCCTTTTCTGCGCATCCGTTCCGCACAATTTTGAAATGATCTTGAACAGTAAGATCCACAATTGTGCTTCCTTCTTCAGAGCCAGGAAGAATTGGTCCATTATCCAAAACCAGGTCGATTTGCGGTATCAACTCCTCGAAATCTTCCACTCTCATGGGGTTGACAGGAGATCCACTAACATTTGCTGAAGTTTGTGCGAGTGGTTGCTTGAGGCGACTGAAATCTATATGTAACCATGTTAAAAACCTCTACTAGGGTACCTGCATATTTTTGAGATCACCGGAGAGTCTGGAACCCGACAGCACACGTTTTGAACTCCTGGATTGAAACTTTCAGGCAGCGTCGACAGTCTTTCAAACATCAGAGTAACGGGCCCCGGTAGGAGACTGAAACGATCAAAATTTGCCAAGGAAGACCTTCTATCCGAAATATCCGTACTTTTGTTCAGTTGAGAGAAAATTCTTCAGTCTTTGAACGTGATTTTTTAAATTCGAACAACATACCTTCTAGCCAATTCATCTGGAATCGTCTGTTTTGAAACCAGTTTCAGAGATGTTGGATTGGGTAGAAAGATTCCCAACGGTTTCTCCCGGGAGCGTTTTTTCAGTGCATATAGTTTTTCAGAAAATGGCAGCAATGTAGATATCCCGTAGAGCGTATCTGTTGGAAGTGCAACAATCCCTGAAAGAAATCAGTATTAAACTTTTCATCATCAAATTGTACCTCCTCTTAATAAAACGGTTACTGCTGCTTCAATAGCCTCTTCCGAGTTATCGGTTGTGAAACGTATGATCCGACAAGCGGAAGACATTTTCTGCGATATTGAATTTTCAGTACGACCTATCATAAAAACTTTATTTTGAAGATACTATCCGTAAGATACGGAAATTCGGCAACACGAAGGCAAGTGATATTGGTTGGAGACTCAGCGAACATTGGAACAATAAGGAACAGAGTTTTCTCACGAATGGATGAACGTATTGAGACTACTTACAACCTTTCAAACCGAAGAATTTATGCATACTTTGTATATGACACAATTGTTGCTTATTAACATGTGTATGACATACATTTAAAATATAGAAGTTAAAAATCATAGTGATCACGTTATCATTTTGACTTTAATCAATACTTTTCCGAGATCCAGCAAATCTTATTAATCTCGTAGGTACCCGGCTATGGCACTCATGCAAACAGTGTTAGACATCAAACAGTTCCATTACACTCGACGTTTCTTCATTTCGCTCCGCTTGAGATTCAGAAGCCGTCGATATTTGGGTGTAGCCAGGATCTTCACAGAAAGGGGGCATGATGCATGTTGGGTCAATCAACGTCTTGAATGGACTAATCAAAAGACCTCTGCCGGGTGTTTCCGGAACATAATGAGAAGCTGATGACATTGAACACTTTGGAATTACAAAGGTATCTGAAACGTCAGCATTTACTGCCTTCTCCGCCGTAATAGTTTACCTAAGTCATCGATATCGATATCTTCGCTTTTCACTCGGCCAATCATATCAGACTTCGACGATATTGACGCAAGTGTCACGTGCTCCGGTTTTTGTTCAAGCACAGGGAGTTTGTTTGCTAGGTCCGGCTGAGTTTCATGAGTGAATAGGAGAGCATGTGATTTGATGCCGCTTTTATTCCTAATAATAATTTCATGAGCTCCATCTCCTGTGATAGGATCCGTAATTTGTACCTTAAACCCGAAAATCCGCATGGAAAGGAAATATTGAATGAAAGAAAAACAATGAACAACCCAACCTCAAATGAACTGCTTGCGTCAACTTCTGATTTAATGATGATTGATTTCGAATCAGGAGCAGATGACTGCCGGATATCAGATTTTTGAATATAGCTGAAGAAAATACTTTTTAAGAAAGATGATAAATAACTAACTTGTATGGTCTCGAAATAGGATCTTCCAAATGCACTTTCAACACGGATTGAGCATCTTTCAGCATCAGTTCTAGTATTCTTTCTTGCTGACGTAACTTTTCAACATCAGCCTCCAATTCTTCTTGACAGTTACTTTTGCTAGAATCACCTCTGCAAAACATCGATGTTTCGAATGCAGGAGAAATCGGCTTCCGGTGTTCTCCCAAGCTATAGTACTGGTTCTATTACTTACATCCACTGTATGTTGTTTTTCTCGACCTTCTGAATGTATCCGAGGCCTTCCAGGACGTTGATAACATCGTAGACTCTCCGTTTAGGAATATTCAACTCTCTAGCCACGTCGTTTAAATTCATAACCTGAATTATGGCGCATCGAATTCTAGTTGATACATAACGACGTGATTTTAAAAAATTTTAACCCGAAAAAATTTGCTTTGGAGTCAGATATTTACTTCGTTCTTTTGTCGCAAGCTCATGAACTTTTGGGTAATCAAGCCAAGAGACTGTTGACTTCGGAAAGTTTCTTTGGAGCTTGTAATATCTAAAAAAATCAAATAGTGTGTTTTCACACAAAGCTTCTGATAGTTACCAGCTGCGTTTTCATAAGTGCTGGGGGCGGCGTTTGATGAAATATTATCTTCCATCCTGAAAGAATTCATCTGAATTGATCGGATTATAATATATGTGAGCATGAACGGTATGAAATTACGTCCAAAGAACGGTGTCAAGCAAGGATTTCGTTGAAATGCCCTCGCTTCGATGAAGTTTGGATAGCGATATAAAAGACGGTTATGAATCGAACACATTCTCAAACCACAAATTCGAATGCATGATAACAAAAAATTTATTCATTATTAATCTACTTCTTTCCCTCAACCATTATAACATGATAGCCAAACTTTGTCTTCACAGGTGGATCCGTGTAAATTGGCTTGTCGCACGAGCTGTTCGAAAGTGCAAACGCAGCATCTTGGAATGGGCCAACCATACTTCCACGAGTCATCCAGCCGAGATCTCCTCCACTTCTTGCCTTGTCTTCACTGTATTGTGCGGCAACTTCGTTGAACTTCATACCCGATTTCAACTTTTCTATTGCTTCTAACGCTTTTCCTTGTTTTTCGCAAAGAATGTGCCGTACTTTAACAGAAGTTCCTCCTTTCGCTTCCTTTTTCGGAGCATCCTCCTTTGTACCTCCCTTTCCAGCTTTTTTTGGTGGCATCTCAAAAAATTTTGTTGAAACATTTTCAAGTTTTGAATACAAGCCATTGGAAAGCCGACAGGTTTCCACGGTACTGGGAATCTCAGTCTGGGATAAAATAAGTACTACTGTAATAAACAGGTTTTAAATATAATTAACATGGAAAGTTTTAATAATTTATATGCAATAAAACATCCGAAGAACATTTTTCTAAAAATCTGATGAACCGTGCAGAAAATGAATTCTTGGAAAAGACATAGAACTTGTTTACCGGCGTCCGGAACCTCGACCTCTTCCGCGCGCACCCCTTTTTTTTCCTCCGAAATTTCCTCGATTATACCGCGTCCCATTATTTATTGTTTCCGACAGATACGCATGATTCATGTTGACCGCTTTTGGGAAGTCCTTACTGGCTTCGCAGAAAATACAACCAAAAAATGATCCCGGAAAGCCAGGCACGTATTTTTCTGCATCTCCATCCTGAAAGTTTGGTCGTGATAAGAATAAGATTTCGGATTCACATACTTTATACTCAGCTCTGACGAATTGGGAACCGCATTCGTTGCAAGTATGCCCCAAGTCAACTTTTACTTTAAAAGCTCCTTCGAACAAGCTAATCACTGAGGGACAGTTGTTACATGACAATCTCCATTTAGGATGAGATTGTGTGTCGAGAAGTAAGACTCCTCCACAGTCTTGGAGACAACCAGCAACACCAGTGGAACTGTAAGAAAGTGTTGTTTTCTCCTTTTATTCTGTATTTGGCAAACAATATTTGAATGGAATATATCGTATACGAATAAGCTAACTTTATATTCCTCTTTCAAAACTTCCTAGTAAGTTGGACAGATGTTATCAACGCGACTTACTTTATTGAGTAATTGCAAGACGGGTGAGGACAGTGATCACAACCGGAGTTCTGCTGCATCTTTTCGAACGGTGAGTTATTGAAACAAAACGGACACAGCGTGAATGACCTTGCAAGCTTCCCTCCAGATCCCTGGATGAACATTGGAGAACTGTTTGTGCGAATCATTCATACCTGCCACATGATTATTTCAAAATCATCCAGCGGACATTTGTGATCGCCCATAACTCTCAGAACGCCGTCTTTGAAATTAGGCACTGTGTAAGTGTCTTGGCATGTAGAACAGAACAGTCGTTGTGGTTTTGTCTGTACCAATTTCATATATCGACGACACTTTCCACACTTTGAAAATGGTTTTCCGGCGGCAGAAAGTGTTGTGAAAGAAGCTGAACGAAACTAGCATCAATAACGATGTTCACTATTATCGTTGCAACTCAAAATTTCATCGGATAGATTCACGGAGTTTCGACTCAGCGAAAGCAAAACGTGCTGTGCCTTTAAAGCGGGGTACGGTAGTCGCGCATTAATTAATTTCGTCTTTTCCACTCATTTTCCTCATTTTCATCGGTTTTTCAACCGATTTTCGCTATTTTTGCATCGAAAAAGCACGAAAAGGTTTTTTTTAATGTAAAAATAGCGAAAATCGGTTGAAAAACCGAGGAAAATGAGGAAAATGAGTGAAAAAAAACGAGATTAATTAATGCGCGACTACCGTACCCCGCTTTAAAGGCGCAGCACGTTTTGCTTTCGCGCGTTGCGAGAGTCGGAACTCCGTAAATCTACCCGATTAACTTTTGAGTTGCAACGATAATACTTAATTACGTTAATATTTGAATGTGTAACCTCAATTTTTTCAACTAGTCTCTTTAATGAAAACTACAGTGGTTTGGCAAGTTGAAACATTACTTGCCTTCGAAGAGAGTATCAATAGCTGGAATATTGCTGACGAAATACTGGAACTTCATCTCGAACATTTTTAGTGCGTAATTTTTCACCTAAAAATATTCCATTTTATGCATTCTCGGAGTGTACTCACGTCACAGTAATCTGCTTTACCGTTTGCAACTAAGTTCAGCTGTTCTTCAAGCTCGGCCCTCATGGTTGGTAGAACTAACTCTGGATCGACTTTCCAATAGCCTCTAACCAAACACTGTCCTAAGCGTGTCGGAACAAGTCGTCTTCCGCTTTCGACCGATACATAGTTTCTCTGAGTGATTGTGTTGATGTGGACTGGGATTGAAGCATCAGTTCCTATTCCGTGTTTCTCCATCAACGTAATCAGCTCAGATTCAGTCAGATATCCCGGAGGCGTTGTTTCTCGAGGAAGAACTTGTACGTCTCTAAAATAACTCCTTAGTTGAGATCGTTCGAAGCAGAAAACTTACTTAACAACAACTTTAGCACCTTTGTTGAGAACAGTGATTGGGATTTTCGAATCGTCTTCAATACTCATCCACGTCATTACAGAAGTAAATCCTGGATCAATTACACTTTTGCCTTGAATAGAAAATGTTTCTTGTCCACATTCCAACTTTATCGTAGTTACTTCGTAAATGCATTGCCTCATCAGAGTAGCAATGAAGTGCTGGCTGATGTAGTCGTAAATACGTGCCATATCTCCTGACAAACTTCCCGTGTTCCCCTTCATAGGCGTGATGGGTGGATGATCTCCTTTATCTACGCCATTTTTCGGTCGTTTCACCCCTTCCGTTAGAAGTTCCGATACAATCGTGCTATACTTTCGATCATTTGAGAACACTCTCAGTGTTCCGGAAAGATCAAAGTTTTGAGGGTAAGCAGTGGTTTCCGTCCTTGGATACGAAATATACCCTTGAGTGTAAAGACTCTCAGCCACGTGCATAGTTGTTGATGGACTCAACCCCAAAGAACTGCTTGCCACCCTCATCAGCTCTACAGTATTCAGTGCGCAAGGTCGCTCTTTTCTAGCTTCTTTTTTGCTCACTTCAATCACAGTGCCACCACCAGCTTTCTAGAATCAATTTGACGATAGTTATATGTGTATCAATGTTACCTTGATTCTTTCAACAAAAATATTAGCCACTTCTGGATCGAAAATACGGCCACGAGCCCAATCCGGAGAAAAATCTTGAGATTCACAGGAGAAAACAGTTTTCATGATCCAGTACGATTCTGGTTTAAACTGTACGATTTGATCGTGCCTCGCCACACAGAAACCAAGTGTCGGTGTTTGACAAGGACCATACGAAATAACGTTACTGTCCAAATCTCCATATTTCCCCTGCAATTTGTATAAGAAAGGGTCGTAGAACTCGCACAGGGAAAAGAACTATTGAGTAACGGTAAAATTTATCGTTTAGCAAGAACGTTTGGTGTTAAATATGGTTTTGTTTTTTCTGAGCCTCTCGTTGGAAGAAAGAATAACCGTTCTCCCCGATGCTCCCTGAGTCAGGGTCCCTGATGGAATAGACTTTTTTCAGTTCTTCCCGAAAACTGCTATAGCATATGCCGAAAAAAAATTAGTAAAATGATTATAATTCCCACCTGGAAGAACTTCGTTTGAAATCTCGTGAACGAGCACCCAATCCTCAAATCCAACTCTTGCCTAGCGTCTACTGACAAGGCCATGTTTTGATCTGGTCTACCAAGTTTTGACATTGCTGCTTTGATGTCCCTCTCTGTAATTGCGGAGAAATGAGCACGGAATACGAAATCCATGTAATTAGACCGTGATTTGAACATGGTTTCTTTCACAGCATCAATAACCTGAAAACAATTTTCAAATTATAATTTGCTGACAAAATTAAATTCGCTTACTTCAAAACAAATATTCTCTCCTTCTTTGTCACAATCCAGCCATAAGACTAAATAATTAGCGTTTCTAGCTTCTGATGCCAAAAAATCATTCATTTTCATCTTTGGATTTGCCTCGATTTTCACTGCAGGAGCCGTGTACAACTCTACTGGATCAACTCTCTCCCAGTTATTGTACTTTTGTGGAAAATCCAACGACATTACATGACCACATGTGCTGGTCACTTTGAATCTTGCATCTTTTCCTTGAAACTTGCCATTATATTCACTGATCGAACAAACACCATTGAAACCTAAATTCAGATTCGAATCGATTTCAAAAGAAAACAAAATTTGCAATTGCGAATTTATGACAGAGCGAAATTCAGGCAGTTAAAATCGAATTGATTGGTTATTTCACAGACGTCGATGAAACTTTACTTTGTACAGGCGACAACAAGCTAGGGAAGACTACAAACACACCTTTTCTCTTCTTCGCGTTCCCATTGGATAAAAGTTGTGCGATAGAATCAGCTAACATTGGCTTTTCAGCAACCATAAGTACGGTAGCGGCCATGTTCACCAAATCTGAAAGATGATTCATATTATATTTATAGCTTCAAGATGTCTTGAAAAGTTATGGATGATTTCAACTCCAGTGCAACGATAGCAGAAAAGAGAACTTTTCGCAATCAATAAAAAAAAAATTAATGAACCTTTTGAAGTATACAATTTTTGCTCGGCCGACAATACTCAGTTTGTTCGAAAACTTAAGAAGAGAAACATAAAAAATTCAAACATTCATGAAAATATGAGAAATGCACATGATAGTTAAAGCAATCGTGGATAGCATCTCTGTACATTTTCGCCGATATAGTCTACGGATATTGCCAAAGCTTAGCTTTCATAGAATACTTCGAAGGATATCCGGTTCGAACATCATGTTGATTATTAAATGGTTTGAGCACCAGAGCTAATATCATTTAGGTCCTTCGAAGCAGACCCAGGAGCAATCTAAGTTTTACATTGGATGGGAGGGAGCTGGTGGTTACAAACCTGCTTTATTTGTTGAATTTGAGTTTGGAGATTCCTCATGTGCGGAGACGAGGTGGAAGTGCTCACAGGATTTTGGGAAAGACCATCTATTGGAACAGCATTGCTGCTCACCACGCGTCGTGAAGGTTGTTGAAACTTTGACATTTGCTGCCGCACGAAAGAACCCGCTTGTTCCACAATTTCTTGACTGCAGTTCTGTCGGTAGTAGTTACATTCAAATTGATATTCCCGCATCTGAAAACTGGAAAGTATTTCAAAAAACCAGTATTGTAGTTTTACCTGATATTCTAAATCAGTAATAGTATTCCTTAGTGTGTCCACCTCTTCTCGGACAGCATATGTCAGATGTGTCTTCACGAGTTCCATAGCTTGTTCAATTTTGTTATCTATCGGGAGAGAAGACTCCGTTGCCGGTGCACTAACCGTTGCGGCGATAGCGATCGGTGATACAGATGAGAATGCTTCATCAAATGTAGGTGAGCGTTGTGTATCTTTAGGGGTTCCGTAAGGTGTGGAGTGAGGGGCCGTTGGGGGGGAAGTAATAGGAATTCCGCATGTATCCAAATTGTTGGTATTGTCGCTGACATCTCGCACGCTCTGAAAGAATTATCATGAGTTCGTCGTCTTGATTCAATGTAAACTTCTTTTTTTTCTAAAGCTGCTGACACAGTAATCATAACATCACTCGCATATTCTGCCTTGCTTCCGTTTTTCAAAGCTTTAGTTTGAGTATCAATCACATTCTTTACGGAATCCATAGACATGTTTTTGCTCTCTTCCGTCTGAATTATTTTCCACTTATTCAAATGTGAAACAATTTGCCAATTGGAAAACTCCTTACGATCAAATTGGGATTTTTCATACCTGGATAACTTGAAACGTCGGTTCACTAGCTGAAGAAATTGTTGCGTGACTCTGAAATTTTAGGAGTGAAGTTGTGACACAAAAAAAAATCACCTTTTCTACAGCTTCCCTAGATACATTTTCTAAATGAGACTCAAGCAGTTTTTGGGTCGGAGCGGTGTATGAACATCCAGTGTCTTCAGATGGAACAAGGTCATTTACGACCTGTAATTGAGATTATTGATAACTTTAGCCAAATTAACAGGGAAATTGTGGGACGCGAGATGTTCCAAAGTTGTTTAATTCCTAGAAAGACATTTTCTGATACTTTTTTGGTTTCTCCATCTAATTTGAAAACTATACTATCATTTTCTTTTATTTAAAAACTATTCGGATACTCACTTGGGATGCGAATTGCTTGCACAACGGCGCGAGCGAATCTCCACTGTTTTCGACCATGCTTGCAGGTGGTGTATTCATCGGCGTCGGTGGTACCTGTAGTGGTTTCACAGGCTTGCTTTCAAAATCATCGATTGACAGCTCTCTAATCTGATCATAGCTGTCTGTAGCCACAGAACCCGACGTTTTTCGAACTATCGTCACTCCATTAGTTCTAGTTATTATTATACTCTCCGTCGAGTGATTCTCCTCAGCTAATTCCGGAACTTTATTTTGAATTGAGGTCACTTGTATGGTATCGAACGGCTTCGTCTCTTCTTCGCTTTGCTTCAGCTTGAAAAAAACCGAAATTCTTGAAACGCTATTCATTTTTTATGCAAATAAGTACTCCGCTTACTTGTCTGGATTTGTTTCTTCCTTCGTCTTGTTCTTCTCAAACTCAAGAGTCTCTGCGTATGGATGGTATGAGTCTCTGCATTTCCAACGGCCTCTGCAGAAATTTAAGTTTCTCTCTACATACACCGTCAATTTCTTAAGAACCTGGTAAATTCTCCAGGAACCGGAACAAATTGGAACCGTGAAGGTTTCGGCTGAGGGCATTCGATCTGTCCAGAAGACTCGCCCATCAGGCACTTTTGCTTTATCGAGTACTACTGAAGTGCGTCCATTGAACATTTCCAAAAAAAAATAAATGAATATACGACTCGGGAGCTGACCCATTAAAAAATGAGAGAACGCGTACGAATTTCAACAAATTCAATTAACAAGAACAACAAATTTAACAGAATAGTAAGCAACAAACATTTTTGAAAAAAAATTTAAACGAATTTTTTGGCAGACGATCGGTTCATCTAAACTTCACAGGTACTTTTGATTGCGGTGGCCAAATCATATCAACATTTTCGACGTCGAGCTCGAGAATGTCAACCTCTCCATGCTCAACATTCAAAATTTCGGCCAGGGACATTCGAGTTCGACCGAAATCACCATGAACAAATTCTTTGATATAAGTTCCAGCTTGAGTTTCTAGTCTGAAATTACATATTCAATTATTATTTTAAAAATTTAAGGTGTTTCCGAAAACCGGACCTGACAGAAAAATGATGATCGTCCAATTTCAAAAAAGAAAGTGAGTAGATAGTTCTTTCTCTATCCAAAAGTGCACGTCTTTTCATAACACGAACGGGAGTTTTTTGAACAATCTGCAAGGGTTTCACCTTTATCAGGTTTTCGCCTTTATCAAATTGTTCTTGAGAAATGGGAAGAATACTGTAGCAGTGAGCAAAATACTGTTTTCTTTTGTCTGAAAAAAATATATTCGAATCGTTATGAAATGACGAACTGTTCACAAACCTTCGTCACCCAAGCACAGCTTCTCAGCAATTTCTCTTGGAACTCTCACTAGCGAATTAATTTTGATGTCGTGATGACGGTTTATATCGCTTTCGATCGTTTTCAAAGTATCAAGATAGTTCAAGCTGCAGTACGAACATTTCATTTGAATATACCATTTATCTCTTACTCACCCACGAATTGGTTCTGTAGTCCTACAATTTCTCAACTCGACCACAAACGGTCGTCCAGTTCCCAGCATTCTTACATCGATATCTTCTCTTCCAGATGTGACAAATTTGCTTTCGCTAGCTCCAAACTTACTTTTCAAAACGTCACAAACTTTTTCGGACACCTGTAGGTGATAATGAAACGGGTTCATCTCAGTGCAACTCACTGAGTTTCCAGGTTCTCTCGGAGCATCTTTTTCTTCACTCCACGGCGACTGTGGAAGACAACGCGAATATTTACAATACCGACCAGCGATAAAGATCGGATCTCGTTCAAAAGAAATTTTGAAGGTGCACTTCCGAGTTGGAGAAGTGAACGAGTATTTACTGGAAATTTTCAAAAAAAAATGTATAGTACACAGTTTTTTCGTCGTCCATTTATCAAAATCGAAATTTTCCGAACTTTCGCAACGAAAATGCTGATAAATATTACCTTGCAAGTTCTGCATTTATCCGGCTTGTCACTTGCTGCAACTGTTGTTTGGAGCATTGATTAACAGGCTCTGAACGATAGTCATAGAATTTTCAAGAAAGGGAAACAGATTACTTTTGCTTAGAATAATTACTAAAAAAAAATTAAACCTTGTTGTACATTCCGTTTTCTCTTCCCAATTCTAAAATCGTGAGGAAATGTGGTTTCGAGAAATCTCAAGTCCGATGAATCCATCTCGTCTTGAAAAAATGAGATCGTCACTTGCAGATCGGAGCTGAGAGTTGGGCGTTTCCCAGAGTACTGCAGACTCAAAAATTGATATAATTTTGAAAAAAGTACTGACCGACCGATTCTAATTTCTTTAAATACCCATCAATATTTCGAACTTTGAAAGGTACGGATACCAGTGTTCCATTGAAATCTGTGCGCAACCGACTGATCAGAACTTCTCTGGAATATACTACACATGATCTTGTCAATTTAGATTATTTCGTTACCTTAACGTTTGAGCAACAGGCAAACACAGGGCCAGGATGAAGCTGTTGGAATCATACGGCATTCTTTTAAGTTCCTCTTGAACTTTCTCACCGACCTAAGCGACATTGACACCTCGAATTCTTAAAATACAAAAAGTACCTCATCAATCATTTCTTTATCCATAATTCCGAAACACAACATGCATTGAAATGCATGTTCGCATGTCACGACGTTGTCCGCAGATCCGGAGATTTGTCTGATGCAGATATTACAAAAAGCTAACGAATTGCTAGTAGTTAACATCAAGTTCTGAAAAAAAGCAGACTAATTATTCGAAGGGCTGACAATTTCAAAAAGTATAGGTTCGCCCTAGAAGAAAAAGTATAGAAAAATGTTTTTTTCCGCAACTTTTAGTCCGCGGTCACGATATTGCTAGTCCGCGGCCACAAGCTATCTTTTTTTTGAAAAACATACACAGGTAAAGTGTCCGGCAAAATAAAAAAAATATCGATTAGTAAATACTCTTAGTAAAAGTGTGAAGGCCTCATTTACTTCAAACGGAAGCAGTAACACATAACAAGCCTATTAGGGTTCACAACTTTTCCCTTACATTATGGATTCAATTTTCCCGTACTTTTATTCGTAGAATTCAAAACCATCAGTACTACTCATCGGCTAGACTAAAACTTCAGAAACTAAGCATGAATAAAAATTAAAATATGCGTTGAACATCGTTCATTTCAATGTCTCTCCAATAAAACAGCTGAAGCCGATGTAGCTAAAGATATTCAAGGAAGAGAGAAAAAAAAACAAAATAAATCAAAGAATCACAGTTTCAAATTAGATCACTTCACAGTATTTTTTTGGAATTAGCGAGATAAGCTTCAAGTGTCAGCAAGAAATCAGTTAGTTGAATCCGGATTGTTGACACTCATGTTGTTCATCATGTCGGTTGTTTTCATCTCCTGAAATTGAAATGTATTTCTTAAAGATTTTAATCGAAATCCACCTCGGCACGCCATAGTTCTTCTTTAACAAACTTTCCGAACTCGTTCATAACTTCTTGTTCATCGATATCATCCTCTCCGTCTTGATTTCCAGCCTGTTCCAGATGGCTCTCCAAAAACTGACGTTCTTCCTCCGTCAAATCGTTGTCTGTTGACTCATCGAAAGAGTCTTGATCCAGCTTGCTGAACGAAGCAGTGTCTGTTCCTGATGGAACACGGTCCCAGCCTCTTTGACGGCATTCTATCAGGGATAGAATCTGAGCTTTGATTGATCTGTAAATAATAGAACCGATTTCCAACATTCTCATTCATAACAGCTTACTCTCCCAGGACAGGGGAACCATTAGCAAAAGCGCCCATTGTTGTAAGTATTTGATCAACACGTTTCCTAAGATTTTCCGAGGAATCAAGCTCTGCTCCGGAAACTTTGAAGGCCCGCAACAAGCATTTCATGTAATCGTCTTTCGGGGAAAACTTGAGAATTTCATCTATTTGATCAGCCAGTGCTTCTCCCAGTTTCTCAAAACGACTTCCATTTTCCTTTAAAAAATGCAAGACTTTTTGGGATGCATGATTTTTGAAACGAACGAGAGTCAACTTGACGAAAGTTTCAGCGTAAAATACGGCCATGAACACTCGTGAATCGTTTTCCAGGTGTCTCCGGGAATCATGAAACTCGTTCAAAACAGGGAGAACTATTCTTCTCATGAAATCCTTCAGCTGTAAATTACCACAGTTGTTTTCGATTCCATGAGAGGTATTCAAAAAAACTTACCTCAAAAGATAGCGTTTTCAGGAGATTTGAAAATGTAAACTGTGGATCAGTCCCACGAAATTGATTCGGTTCCATCGAGAAAGCCTAACGGAAGAGTTATATTTCGAAAGAAAAAAATAATACCATTTCTACAATCAGTTTCACACCGATCCGTTTAGATTCGTCACTCATTTTTTGATCTTCAAATCGTTGTCGGATTGCCGCAGTCCATGTGGAAGAATCTTCTTCGCCTTCGGAAATTAGCTGTTCGCATCCTACTTGTATCTGAAAAAAGCTTCTTTACAGAAACTTTCTCTGAAGAATGTTACAGAGCTTCTTTCTTTCCAAAAAAGGTAGAAAAATTCAGTTTTTTGAAAATGACAGATTGGTATTAAAATAGATAAATTATAATTTGAGCAGAAATGCAAGAATTTTACAGTACCTCACTGAGAAGAGATGAACTGTTGCTGCGCACCATTTGCTCGTACAGCTCCTTAGAAGGCATATACTGTTGCGCCTGTTGGCCGAATTGAGCGAAAGCGTCAACTCCCTGAGATATGATTTTAAAAAGTAGTTTTAATTGTACTTACTGTATCTTCTTGTGAAAACATTGCGTTGAAGGTAGATGCTGGGCAGAACTGCAAATTTTTGTTGAAAGTAAATTAAAGAAACTGAGAAGGATTTCGCAAACACGGCAGTTTAGGATTTAATTTGTTCCTGAACAACGTGTTCGGGAGCGGATGAAAAACTGCGAAAAGAGAGAAACTATGGAGAAACAGGGCGGTAAGAGACAACGGAAACTACGTTAACGCAGAGAAATAGCTTTTGCGGAGGACACGAATCGGCCGAGAAGAGCGCCCCTCCTCGGTGTTGTGTACTACCACCGTTTTACGTTCCGTGCTCTATTCCAATCAATCAATATCGTTTTAAAATTGAATTTTCTTGAAAAGTTCAGTAGGGAAGAATTCTGCTTCGCAAAAAAACAGCTTAAATAATAGTCGAAAATGTGTAGCAACGGCGCAAATCACACAAATGTTCGGAAAATCTTAAATTGTCAGTCTCATTATGTTTTGAGCAAAAACTAGTTTCATCAAAAAACAAGAAAGCCGGAGCAGCTAAAAATGCATGTCTGAGCTCCACGACTCTCTCGAAATCAACTAATAACACTGTTCCTCCAGCTTACATTTGGGGGGAACTGTGAACTCCCGGACTGTGGCCCATAGTAATTTTGAGAATGTTGCATGGAGTAGCAGGGGTGGTTTTGTATTGATTGGCTTTGAGCTGTCCTTGGAACAAACACATTGGCGTTAGCATTGAACATGAATGGCTGCTGATGTGTTTGCTGATGGTGCATCATCATATCTGTGAAACACTCGTGTAAGTTGGTGATTGATATGCGATTGAACGAACAATTCGGATGCATGGATTGATTGGTATAGGGCGACTGATGATGCTGATTTTGGTACTGGGTTGTATTTTGATAATTCTGGGATGTGGAATAGTTGCCTTCATTCGGCAATCTTTGGGTTCCAGGGCGTTGCACAGCACGTTGACCAGTTTGATGTTGGTAGTCCATGTGAGATTGCTGAGGGAAGTTGTAGAAACCTTCAAGAACTTTAGATTAGCAATTTCCCAAAAATTAAAAACCTTGTGAGTGTTGATTCTGAGAAGACCAATGAGACCAATTGTTTCCTGACATCTGCAACAATAAATTTATTGTCGAATCACACTTTCAAATAATCCAAGACAAATTAACAAGTAAAGCTTGATCAGCAAAGTAGAAGACTAGAGCTTCTGTTTTTTTCTTTTCTCACAACTAATAGAAGGTTTTAACGATTCAGGCGGCGAGGAAAGTACTACTCAAAAATATCCGCCAAAAAACCGGATTAATTACGTGACTCTTTGAGAGAGCTGAACTGAACGCGAAACAGGAAATTTTCTGTGCAAAAACTGGTCAATGAAATTTCTTGCTGTTTCGCATACACCTTAATCATCACAAAGAAACTTTTTCTGTTCGCGATTTCTCCGTTCAGTCACTCCGTAAAAGACCTCTCTTCCAAGATAGGAGTGTGGACTTTCGTCTGCAACCCTCGTTTTTCAGAATGAAAGGAAATACTTTTTCGCAAACACAAATATCGTTTCTTTGGATTTTATTTTCATCTCTACTTCATATATGAATTCATAAACACTTGTTCTTTCATTAAATAAAATGTTGACTTTTGAAGCTTTATTCTATCATTATTAGCTCATCAACACTTTTATTATGATTTTCAATGTTTTCCAAACATTGGCAAATACAAATCAATCACAAAACAGCTTAAAGAACAACAAAACGCTGTTTTCTTCAGTCATTAGACTAGCCGCTGCGGCGCAGTGTTCTGGGCGGAGCTAACACTTGCAGAGTATCCGCACAATATTTCTCGATTTCCGCTTCAAGCTATAATATCAATTCATATAAATTTGTATTATTTATTCACAAACATGAAAGATTGTTAGAAACGAAAGCAAAACTTGTAGGTCTCTAATAACTTCATACAGTTTACAACTAAATAACAAACCCAAACTGGCAAAAAAATTCAATCTGTAGGAAACGAATTTAAATACAAAATAAATTAGTTGTGTAAAGTTTTGTTTGAAAATCAAAAATTGAGCCGATTCTTCTAAGGAACAAAAACTTCCGAAAATCACCGAAAATCCTATAGTACTCTGGTCCTCAAACCTGATCCCACAAAAATTCCGCTTTGCGTCACGCCTAATCAATGGTTTATCTAGTAATCATACATATCCGTACAAAGAACTGCAGTTAACTGTACTCATTGTCAAACATTTAACAAGGATACTTTCGTAATTTTTATTTCAAAGCAGAAATATATATCACTGAAAAATTAGTGCCTATATAGAAAAAGCATACTCGTAAGGTTCAGTAGCGACACGTAAACTGAGAGATGAAAAGAGGAGATGATTTAAAATACTAAATATTATCCGAGTTCTATATCAAATGTGTGATGTCTACTCTTCCTCGTCAATGTCGAAGAGTTGAGGACTTGGTGGTCTTGAAAGAACTCGTCTTTTCGTGGTTTTGCGAATTGGTCGCAGGGTGCCCGAAATCATTGGAGAAGTAAGGTGGCGAAGCATCTGAAAATAACAAGTATAAAACTTAAACGAATTAACCTTTCACCTTCTGCTCTATGTCCTCTATCCTCTTTTTAGGTTCCGTTGGGGTTTGCTTAGTAGCCTTTTTGTCATTCTCTTCTCCACAGCAACTGATTACACAGAATACGGTCATCCAGAAAAGCTGCATACACCAATTCTGGAGTTTTTCGACGAGAGCTTGTGCCAAGATTTGCTTCATTTGAGTTTGAGGCAACTAGAAGGTAAATATGATAAGTATGCAAAATTAATTTTGAGGAGTTATTCAGTACCTTCTGATTGGCTATTGAAGCCTGAACTTGCATGAAGAATACGGAGAGTTCGGTTTTTTGCATCGTTCAATATTTGAGAAAGTGAATGACTTGCTGACTGGTCTGAGACGATAGGAGAGGAGTATGAGATACGGGTGGCGGGCGGGGTTGACAGGCACAACACACTTCACGTGAACAACATGATATGCGTGTTCTTTGGAAGTCTCACATCAGTAGTGTTTTCTGTTGCCGGCGTTTCCGTCCTGCAGACAAAGATCACTTTGCCCACTCTTAAGGAGAAGAGAAGAGTACTGTAGAATCAGTTTGGTGTAATACTCAAATACCATCAAAATGATGACTGTATCTTTCGGAGATAAGTTTCCATGTTATTGATAAAAACGTTCTACTTGAAGTTGGTAAAGATATTGTCCTCGGCGTGTTATGAAAACATAAAGAAGCATGGATCTGTTTGTGTGATCATTCCGGTTGATGTCTTCCGGAGGCAGTTCATGTTGCATCATGGTTACTACTCTCGTTCAGAGATGTTTGACATGATAGGGACAAAGGACAGTTGTCTTCACGTGAATTTCTTCTTGAGAAAGCTGGGCGATGCCTGCAACGCAGAGATCGATGACAGATCATACATAGGGTGTCACTCGATCACGTGAATGATAGCAATTGTTAACGACCCATGATTGCGGATCCGAATGCTCCTGGACCCCACAAAAAAACAGCACTAGTCATCTAGAAGCTCAAAAGGGAAGATCGCTTTTAGAATTTCTACTGTTTCAGAAAAGAAGTGCTTTTCTAACAGGATACATATCCCAGCATCTGACTTACACGAATCGAATTAAAGTTCCATCGACCACGGTGAAGATCTGAAAACCTATCTGACTGGAAACAACTTGCATACTATAGTAGTATACTACAGTGTTTCCCTACAACAACTAATTCAGGTACACCCATTACATATCACTGAGTAACAGCAAAGAAAAAGGAAGCACATCCTACTGCAAATAATATCTCTTATTAGTTCTGTCTTTTCTAATTGTACAGCAGCTTCATTAGTCAGTACCGTTTTCGCATCAATTAGAGGGAAAGTATGGAGGAGAGTAAAACCCATGCAAGTGGCATACTCCTTCAGTGTTCCAGTGGTGTAACCACTATTCAGTATTTGATGATTTTGTTATTTTGAAGTATTTTTGCATACCACACTTCCCAATTTCATGCTTGACGTTTCTTTCTCGATTAGCGTTATCTGTGAAAGAGGAACCGGTCTCCGATATGCAACCATCCGACTACTTTTTTCGATCTCAGTTTTACCTGGCCATCTCGGTTCCAGTGGCATGTTCATTTGATTATACAAGAACGGGAAGGTCCTTATCAGTCGATTCACACACAAGCCATATGAAACGGGATTTTCCGGGCGGGGAGACTTCGGAAGCTGAAAAAAATAGCGTAAAACGAGCCGCACAAGCGATACACGATATATAAGAAGGCTTGTACTTGGGCTAGAGATAGAAAATGCGTGCACCAATCAAATCCAAACTGATTATTCCAAACTTTTCGATTCCGGTGACATATCTTTTCTAAAATCTTAAATCCTACGTCTATAAAATAGATCACATTTAATTGAAGCTCGTTACGTACTTTTTTACATGATGTTCTTTTTCGGGGCACTCATGGTTTAGCAAGTTCGTAATAAGATTCAGACTGAAGATAAAAACTTGAACCGCCTTTCAATTCTCGTTAAAAGTAGCTCCAAATCCTGAGAAAGACGTCAGATTTTCTTACAGCATGAAGGTGATAGTCTTGCTCATCGCTTCGTTTGTGCATACGGTCTTCAGCTTCAAAACGAATCGGGTAAGTAGGAGAGCGATAATCATTTCACCATCTTCATTTTTAAGACTTCATGCTTCCACTATGTATCTTGTTTGGAGGCAATTCAATCAAATTTGAAAGAATGTGCTGGCGGGGCTGCAATTTCTCTGACTCTTGAGGCCAAAGATGTAAATATAAGAGATCTTGTCAAGTATCGGGCTCTAGAGTTTGTCGGATGTCAAGGTGAACATAGCTCACTTCTTAGAGATTCAAAAAAAAATTCAGATCGGCTTTTGAAAGAAGTCGTTGACTTCGAAGCTCTACAAATTCTGGTCAATGAAGACGCTAGAGAATGCTTCGAAAAGCTTCCTGAGAGCTCGAAGAGAGTGGAGCAGTTCACCGACTCTTGTGACTATGTCCAGCCATTGAGCAGAAACTCCTCGAAAGGAGATGCTCTTCAGTGTCTGATTGAATTCAAACAAGACAGAGAGTACTGTGAGAGTTTGTTGGAGTGCTGTCCAGATCACACTAGATGCGGAGAACGAATGAACGCTGTGTCACTCTCTTATCAGAACGCTAGAGTCAAGGCTGAGCAGATCGTCTACAGCATGATATCGTGTATTGTTGTGAATGACCCACGTTTCTTGAGAGAAGGAGCTCGTCTGCAGTCATTGAGAGATCCCTACCGGAATGCTGGTGTCCCGTTCCTCCGTCCAGATGCTTACACAGAAGCCAGGATCACACGGAGGCTTGCTCTGACGTCCACTACCACACTTTCCCAAAGGAGAGAACGGTTTTTGAAAAAATACACCCAAGTTCGGCAAGTTGTAACTCAAAACTTGTTCGGTCAACAAAACTCGAAAACAATAACTCCAGTTGAGGACGTGGTGACGGAAAGTTCCAAAACACTTGAATCAGAGAAAACGGAAATTGTCGAAGATATCAAGGAAATAAGTGAAAAGAAGAAGTCTGAAGAAACTGTGGAGGCAAGTTCATCTGTACTCACTGCGACTGCTAAACCAACCCAAGAGGAATCTTCGGAAGCAAATGAGAGAACAACGTCTGATGTTCACGTGAACACAATCAGAAACCTTATCAGAAGCGCCTCTGACAAAGATCTTTCAAAGTACGTAGCCCTAATTTCTGAGGGTAAGTTCAGTGAGCTGTTTGAACTCGCAGAGAAGAAAAAGGTGACGCTGACCACAAAGTTTGATGACAAGTTATCTGCGAAGATGTTCAAGATTAAGTGAGACATTCCTTTGAAATGCTTTATTTATTAAGATCCTTTTTTTCAGGGAACTAATTACTGAAGCTCTATCAGAAAAAAGTTCAGAAATCGAAAAACCATCTGAGAAATCTGAGAAAGCTGTTGTTCCGGAATTGATTGTGATGGAAGAGAAAACAGAGGATAATGAACAAAACGAATCTTCCCCTGTTTCCGATCAGGCTAAGCTATCAAAGTCGGCTTCAATGCAAGCTGAAACAAGGCTAGCACACACAGTAGTTGATAGAACTTCTCGAAATGTAGCTGAAGGTAAGCCTTCAAAATAAAAATTGTTCAACCAATTTGGCTTATTTCAGCTGAAAACGCTTCCAGTGTTGAGAAGGAACTGAAGACTGTGGCTGATACTGCTGCAAAAAAAGAAGTGACGTCGGAATCCAAAGTTGAAATTGACTTCAAGAAACCAAACAAGTTGGAAAAAGAGACAGATGCGAAACATGAGACTCAAGAACAATTGACCAAGGTCTTTGATGATCAAGAGAGAGCTCTTCTCGTGGAATCCGAAATTAAGACGTCTGCAGATCAATCAAGAATTCAAACCCCTGAATCTCAAAAGTCAGAAGAAGTTGCTGTGATCGGTGACGACTTACCAGCACTCGAAAAGGAAGATTCTGCCGAGAAAAAGGAAGATGCCACGACTACTATATCCAGCACAACAGTGGAGGCAACTCAAGAAACCGTTGAAACCACCACAAAAGTTGAGTTGCTGAGCAACTCTGACGATGTTCTTACCGTCCCGGAGCTAAAGGAGAAAGATGTTGAAGGAAGTGGAGAAGAAGTTGAAGAAGTAAAGACTACAACGATCTCGACACCGTTAGAGTCAGGAGGCGAAGTAATCGCAAATGTAAAACGAATCCGTCCACGTACTGAACAGACACACTGCCAGCAGTATGCAACTTGTTGGCAGACAGTGATGGACTATGAACAACAGTGTGATAGGAAATATTCAACCGAAGTTTTGAGCCATGGCATCGACGACAGTGAAATTCTCAGCATTCTTCAAAACAGCTCTATTTCTCACCACGAAATTGTGTTGAAAGCATGCCTCCGTCCATTAGATCGATCTACGCATTCCACCGTAAGTTTTTTTTTAAATTAAGATATTTTTCACTTTTTCAGTTGAAACAACTACTCGTCATTCAACGAGGTGTTCGCAAGGCTTGCCTGGATCTTGGCAGAAACAAAATCGCTGTGACAGACGCTGAGGAAGCCTTGTGTTCTGCGGAAGTTCCAAATACAGCTGCAATCGACGAATTCATTTCAAGTATTCATGTTCGTTCGCAGGCCAACCATCTCACTTGTCGGGCAAAACTTGAGCCGATCAGAGAAGCCTGTAGCATTGTTCGCAACTGTTGTGCTTCTGTGGAGACTTGTGACAACTACATCAGCTCGTCGCCTGTGAAAAAGCTAGAATCGGAAGCTATTCGACGCTTGGTCAAGCGCCAGAACGACTGTGAAACGAAGATGCTGCAAACGCTCACTTATATTCACGAGCAGCTCTCCAATCCTTCTCGAAGGCGCCGCTTCTACTACCACTGAAGCAGCTAGGTTCTAATCATCGTCCTAATTACTTTACGAGTCAATTACATTATTCATGCAATATAAATTACTAATAAGAGAAATAAAGATTTATTATATATTCATCATTCACGAGGCATTCCATATTCGCTTGGCACACTTACAATGTTAGTCATATTTAGAAAGCAAAGTGAGGTTAGTACTGAGTACAGATGTATTTCCAATTAGTGAATTCATCGATGCCCTGAGAGCCGCCTTCGCGTCCAATGCCACTTTCCTTAACACCACCAAAAGCAGCTTCGGCACAGCTTATCAATCCTGCAATAACGTATGTGTAACAAACACTCAAGTTGAATATAACCTTCGTTAATTCCAACCATTCCTACTTCCAATTTCCTAGAAAAATGTTGAAGTCGAGAAGTGTTTTTTCCAAAAATATAGCCTGCAAGCCCAACACGACAATTATTTGCTGCAGCGAGGACTTCGTCGTCATCTCTAAACTTTTGAACAGCAGCGATAGGTCCAAAAATTTCATTGTTCGCAATAGTGGTATTGGATTGAACATTGGTAATGAGTGTCGGTTGATATAGGGATCCTTGATCGCCTCGTTTTCCTCCACAGATTAACTCTGCGCCTTTGCCGAGGGCATCAGCCAAGAGAAGCTCGCACTGAAGAGAACAACTATTACTTTTGTCTTTTTAACAAATAGCTACCTTATCTACAGCTTTTTGGTTTACGAGGGGGCCTTGAGTTGTTTTCGGGGACATGCCGTCACCCAACACGAGCCTTTCTTTTATCGCGGAAGCTAATTTTGCAATGTAGTGATCGTGAACGTTCTCGTGAACGAATATTCTGTTTGCAGACACACAAGTCTGTCCAGAGCATCGAAATTTGGTAGCCATTGTGCTCTGACATCAAAACATACTTATTTAGTCTATTAAATAACAATGTTTACATTGACGGCAACATCAATATCAGCATCATCGAAAACTATCAAGGGCGCGTTTCCTCCAAGTTCGAGACAAACTCGTTTAACGGTAGAAGCCGACTGCGCAAGAAGTAACTAAAAATTCTACTCAAATCTTAAAATTAAGACTGGAGCGCAAATACCTTTCCCACGGGAGTGCTTCCTGTGAAACTAATAGCAGACACATTTGTAGACTCACACAAGAACTTTGAGATGGATGCTGTCTGTTTACGATCTGCAGTAATGACGTTGAAAACTCCAGCTGGAATGCCAGCTTCTTCAGCGGTTTTTGCCAATGCTAGTGCAGATAGAGGTGTATCTTCGGCAGGTTTGACCACGACTGGACAGCCTACCGCGAGAGCGGCTGCTGCTTTTCGAGCTATCATTGCTGTGGGGAAGTTCCATGGAGAAATTAAGGCAACAACTCCAATAGGTTCTCTCGTATGCAAGTGAAGACGGTTTTGAACAGCCGACGGTACAACTTGCCCGTAAACTCTTCTTGCCTCTCCAGCATACCAATCGAAGTAAGCAGCAGAGTACTGAATTTCTCCTCGTGCTTCTGCCAAAGGCTTCCCTTGTTCTTTCGTGAGAAGTGTGGCTAATTCCGTTTCTCTTTCAGTAAGAATGTGAAACCACTTGTGGAGAATCGCACCGCGTTGTTTCGCTGTAGTTGAATGAGCCCAATTTTCGAATCCACCCATTGCGCTCTGTACAGCCTGTAAATGAATACATGACATATGGAAACAAAGAAGCCTTCAGCACTTACTGATTCCGCGTCTGTCACGGTACAGTTTGCAACGTTCGCCAAAACTTTTCCATTGTAAGGATTTGTAACTTCAAATGTGTTTCCAGACTCGGATGGGATCCATCTTCCTAATATTAAAAAATTATTACTGATAGCAGGGAACATATGGTACGCTGAAATACCTCCGACGTAAGACAATGCTCCTTGAGGCAGCAATGAGTATGCTCTAGAAGTAGCTTTGAGGGAATAATTGAAACGGAAAATACAGCGCCAAACACTCATTTCTTCTCTTCGAACCAAAACGATTAGTTTGAATCTCAAAGAAAAACTCAAATGTGTATTGTTATGAACATGGTTTTCCACCGGAAAAAATACAAGTAAAATAAGTAAATTTACATTGAAATTTTATGAATCGTTCAGATAAAGTCAGAACTACATCGTTCAGAAAATGTCAGAACTGAAAAAAACTATCGAACCAAATAAAACACGGAACGGTCTACGAGTGACTAATTGCTGTTAGCGAATTTGTCGAAACGCTGGAGGTACTCGAACTCTGCGTTGTTCTGCTGACTAGACAGTTCGTTGTTTTTGGATCTGGACCATGAGCATCCAAAACCTGGAGTTGGCGCAGAGAGACCAAAGTTGGTAGCATGTCCTTGATTAACTTGGACCGGCTTCACACCTCCATCAACATGCTCACCAGAAGAGTAAAGGACTTTAGGTGGCTCAACAGTTCTTCTTCCGTCTCTGAAAATAAATTGAAACCTAAATTAGTTAGAGTACCAATACCTAGTCAAGTAATAGTTATCAGCGAGTTTGTGATGAACACCACCCGGGAGAGTCGGGAGCTCTGCCGATCCAGGGCGGGCCGCTTGAGTATTTGGGAATCTGAGCGGATTCTGATACACGCACTGGAAAAACGTCATTGAATATTATCGTGATACGTACAAAAGGGAACCTTTCCATCTTCTCCTGCGATTCCTGGTGGAGGCGTTATCGGAAGTCTATCGGAAGCCAACAGCTTTTCTGCAATTTTAACACTGCAATGAGAGAGGCTGAGGCGTCATTTGATTGTTTACTAAATAAATTTAGTACAAAACGAAACTTACGCTTCAACCAATTCCAGAAAGGCGTTTGAGTTCGATTTTGAACGGTAGCAGCCGCGATTTTGCGACTACTCATTGCGACCTTGAAATTTAGTACGTTTCATGCGTTATCCAAAGGTAATAATTTAATCATATTATATTTGAAGATATTATAGTAAAGTTTTGAGAGATCGCTTGTAAAGATGAGAGCAATACGTATAGTCATGATGGAACTGGTCACAAAGAATTAAAAAATTACATAATTTTGTTGAGAATTAATCAGGATAGTTGAGAAAAAGTTAATGAAAAAGAATAAGTGGAAATCTGAAAAGCTTTGTGTGCTAGAACATGTGCTCAAAGCCATAAACAACAACTTTTGGGGAAGAAAAAGGAGGCCGCGGCCGGCCGGACATCTGTGCTCTTTTTCGTCAAGGTGTTTGCGGACGATAAAGAATTTTCGGCACTAATTCGAAAACCAAAAACTAGATAAAATGAAACAAGTCTTAAAAATACTGCACACGGAGTGCTACTGGATTCTTCTTTTTTTTTGCCTGAAACTGTGACACAACAAATTATTTCAAAGATGCTACTCTGCTAGTAACAAATCTGTGAAGGTTTATTAGTAGAACTTGTTTATTATTTGCAACAAATCGAAAACAACTGAACGAAAAATCAGCAATATAAATTAATAGTACGATTTCAAATATGGAAGTTATAAGTCTTGGTATGCATTCGAACGGAACGGGTGTGCTGGTTCAATCACAATGTTTTGCCTCTCAACATCTGATGCTGCTTGAACCTCTCGATAGATTACTGTACATGGAATAGCATAGAAAACAGTTTGGACGATGAAAAAAAGCTGGAAACCAAACGACTCGTTTGAAAAACTCAGTTTTGCGTCTTACTCCAGATGCGATGTATCCAGCAGATGTTCCAAGAAGAGATCGGTTTGCAAAAGAAAACGAAAGCCACACACAAATTACTGATAACACGGCCAAGATAAATGAGTATATAAGCTCGACGACATTCCAGGCAATACTTCCATTAGATATACTTTCCATAAGCTCATCCTGGATCCTCAGAGCGAAGATTACTGTAGCAGCCGCAGAAATCTGAAATATACGCTATCGCTAATCTGAAGAAAAACTGTCTTTCATTTGAAGTCCGATTCGGAAATTTTAAGTGAACGCACTTACCAAGAGCGAAAGTATCAAAGTGAACCAAAGAATTCCATTATCTCCAGAAGCAGTGCTTCCAACGCACACTGCTAAGATTATGGCATTAAGCTGAAACAGTGGCAAATGATTTTTAGCGGAGAACATTGTTTTCTACCGTCTGTAGTGGCTTAAAAAAATGGGGAAGCTTCAGGAAAATATTGTCTTCACTCTCGAAAATATTACCCAGGGATTGCATGATCGATTGAATTGGGGTAGAAGAGTGGAAAGAGAAAGAGTGTTATCGGTCATCAGTGTATGGAGAAAGGTATCTTATCAGGAACGAGCACAGGTCACATTTGATGAAGCAGTGCTAAAGAACTGAGACCCAGCTTGCTTGGTAATTGCAACCGTAGATAAGATTGTCTAAAATATCTGAACACATAATATCGGGAATACGTATCCGGTGATATCGCCCACTTCTCAGCGTAAAAAATGCAAATAGAAATCTCAGTCAAAGAAGCTTGCCGAGAGAAAGAAGAAAAATACTAATTAGGGGGCACATGGTATCAGTGACTTAATTTGACGCTTCCATCTCCTCATGTTCTTCTATCAATTTCGCGTACTTTATTTGTTGCTATATAGTTATCTCTTCCTCGTTTTTAAACGTTCTCTCTTTCTAATTCTCACATCCTTTCGTTTTTCTTTCGAGAATGATCTCGTGCTCTTTCTATCTCTTATCCTATCTCTCTATACATATCACACATTTATTTCTCGCAATATCACCTTTCCTATCCAACTTCACTCTCTTGGCAACTCAGGCAAATTTTTCTGCAGACATTTCTTTTGAAAATAAATGTCATAAATTTTTTTGTTTACTTCTGCATGCAGATCTGCAGTTAAAAATATCATCCGCTTCGGAAACTTCCTATATTCAAGTAGAAAAGACCTCTAGCAACATCAACTGTCGAACTCAACTGCGTTTCTGAATGTCTAACCTTTTTCAGAATGTCGAAATCCAACACGGAACTTAAGTGTATTTTTGTTTTCAGACTTAGTCAACTGGACAAATGTTACTAATGGCGTTGGGTGCTTTCATTATAATCGTTTTTGTTCTCTTAGAAACTTTTTGGCACATTGTTGGCGTTACTGGAATGCATTTCAAATTGTTTCAACAACTCTTGGAGCAATTTTCACCCAATTTTTTCCTTTCTTTTTTCTTTTCTTTCTTCCTCTACTAAACAGAAAGCTGTCGATCAGCCTTAAAGACCTGCGTGTTTTTATAATTGAGATGTGAGCATGCTATGACAAATAACAAGAACCAGAATGAATACGAGAAAGATTTGTGCTGTTTTCGTTGGCTCTTGCACAGCTTTCTATTTGCCACCAAAACAACCTACTCCATTTACGTAACATTCCGAGTTCTATTTGCTTCGATTCCCTCCCACAGCAAATGGATACGTTTCAATTTCTAGTAGTCACTCTTTCAAAAGTTGCCATACGTCTCATCTAAATGTATTCTTGCGTATCCCGGACTCCGGAGACCTCGTAAATTTTTTGTGGCCCATAATTTTGTGACTCTTTCCTATATTCCCCCCTTCTGTCGAATTCCTATTTCCTTCTCGAAATAACATCAGCGTTTTCCAGTGATAATGACGGACATAACGAATAGTGGGACGTTCCTGCAAGCATCCTCCCCGATCGACTCTGCTCTGTTTTTCGTTTTTGCAGCATTCATTCTTAATGTCATAGTCGTTATAAGTAAGTTAACGTTTCGCTTGGTTTTATTGAATTCGTTTGATTTCAGTAGCATTTTGTTATTTCGATCCTGCACCACACGAGCCGGCTCTTGTCTACCGGACTTATCACACGCTACGTCGCCTGAGCCGAAGAAATGCCGAGGCACGCATCAGAATGTCGATCAAGTCAGAGGAGAACGAGGAAGAGAGCAACGACTCACCGGCCCAAGTGCTCTTTGTGTAGATCACTTCTTGCTTCTCGTACTATCTATCATCCTATGTTGTCTATTTCACTAGTGCTGTGGATCTGTCTTGATTTTTCGGCTATTCATGATGTTTTATTTTCAGCTCAATTCCTGGTCCACGACTACGCTTTAATTCGATTCGAGTGTTCTTAGAAGGAAACGAAACAGGTCAATAAGATTCCTTAAACTAATAAGAATCTCTAAAATTTCTCATACAATTCATTTAATTTCAATTGAGAGTGTATTTTGAGTGTGATTTAATAAATATGTAATTTATTCCTCAATAAATGAGTGAGAACAAATCGGTATCGCTGAGAAACCTGGACAGTTCCGTTTTCGTAGTTTCATCCATCGAAGAGGAAATATGTCGCAAAATTCGTTCTTTTTCGCCAATAGAAAGTGTCTGATTCTGTTGTGTCATGACAATACGAATAAGTTTTTGTTGTGTTCGAATTGAAAGTTTCGGGAGGACTTTCTGCAAACGACGTGGAGTTATAGAAGCTGGTATTCCTCAAAGACATACAAAAATCCTAGACTTTCTTTCTCTCTCTTCTTGTTCCACTTTTATTTTCCATGCTTTGTGCTCTTGTTTTGTATTCTCGTCCATCTTTTCCACCAACTGAATAAGTGTCAGTGATCTGTCGAAACATTCATTACCCACCCTATCAATCTCATAGTTTATCTGCTCAATTGTTTTGCTCTCCGCACTTCCTAGTATTCTCTTCAATTCGGTAAGTGCATACTAAAATCATTACGGTCAACTCACGTCAATCACATCCGTTGTCGGAAATTTGGTAGAATGAGAATTAACAAATGCAAAAAGAAGCCCAGTTATTGTAAACAGCTGTATCATATCGGCAGAATTAAAGAGGCTCTGCCAGTAGGTGGGAGAATAATGAACGAGATTGCCGTAAACAAGGCTCGCTGATCATCCAGATGGACAGCTGTGGGAGGAGGAGGAGCAGGGCGCTGAGCAAATAAATCGCAGGAACAAAAGACAAAAAAGGAAAATGTGCGAAAAGACCGTCCTTCCCTCAAGCAAACACCTTGTTTCTAATGAACATGTACGGGTGTGATGTGCTGTTGTCGAGATACAGGCGAAATTTCATTCACAAGCCAGTGGAACAAAAAGAAAAAGGCCAGTAGAGAGGAAAGTTGGAGATGTTGAGATTGTCAGGAGAACAAATCGGGAAATTTTTAAGCCTTACTAATATGCGTTTAGTTCGGTCATTTCGTCATATAATTCATGGGCTGTATCGCTGCGATTACAGGGTTGCAGATCGGAACGTTTTTGATCTGAAAGCCTGATATCGCTGCGTTATCGGTCCGCGAACTGTATGGTCAGGTGACACGAACTGAGGAACGCAAAATATCTCTTAATATGGTCCATATTTTCAATTATCACAGACTCCATTGGATGCAATAATCAATTGTTTGATAATTCTTTTGGCGGGGGAAGGAACTGACAGAAGTTAGCAGGGCTAGATACACAAAACAGGAGATGAAAAGTATGAATGGGGATGGATGTGAAGTTATAATCACCGGTCTAGTATGCGTGGTGGATGCCGCAGGGGCTGATACAATCGAACTGAAGTTAGAAATAATTATACAAATTGACATGTTAATTGATATGGTATTTAAATACTCGAGTATGAACTAATAAAAACAATTTACAGAGAAAGCCGTGATGTTATGGCACAGGGAGTCATTGGCAAGAACCTCTTAGCGGAAGAAATCGTCACCGAAGGGATCGGCGGCTTGTGGAACAGATTTTTGTGTAGCCATCTGCGCGGCAGAGCAAGTAGTAGATAGTGAGTTCAACGATGCCTGGGATAGGTTCGAAAGGTCGTTTATGGTTTTACTCTTCTTTACAAACCTTCGGAGGGTTGAGAATGTGCTCAAAAGGGTTTTTCTTCATGTCTCTCACAGCTCCGCCACCAACCAAAGCATCCATGTCAACCAATTTTGTGAACGCCTCTTCCAGAGAAGTAACTTTCTTTTCTTCCCAGCTTACAGCCCTGAATCTTCATCTATATTAATGATTATATCACGCGAAAATATACTTGTCATCACCAAAGTTAGCGAAAGTGCTTGCGTGGTGCAAGGATTGAACGTTAACAGGGGCCGTGTTTTCTTTCGTAGTTCCATTTCCGCTCCAGTCAATCGTGTTCGGCGGACCTTGAGAAGTTACAGTAAATGGGTCTCTCAGTGAAGGGCCCATCACAGTCGGAGGAGTTGGTTGACCTCCGAAAGCGGCAGCGAATGGGTTCGTCTCAGAAAACCCGTTCGATCCAAAAGATGGAGTGCTGTGAGCGTGGTGCATTGGGGGAACCATTGATACTTGAGATGGGGCTTGATGCCCCCAGGCTTCGAAAGGCGAAGAAGCTGAGTTTCCTAGGTCAGTAGGCCAATCATGAGTCTGCGGGAACGTGTTGGGGACTGGTGGGGCAACTCCAAATGGGCCAGAAGCAGATGTCCGCATCTGAGATTGGTTCCCAGACAGATTTGAAAGATTGAGACCTGTGCCAGTTGAGTTCGTTGTGGTATTGAAGCTATCAGCAAACGGATCTCCGAATGGTGATGCGCCAAACGCATCAAAACTGGTGGGGACCGTGGAGAGCTGTTGGACTCCCTGTTCAATCTGATGCAACTCTGATTCCAAATCGAGCAAATCCGCTACAGCAACACCACCTTGATTTAATTTCTAAATAAAAACTGATAGAATCACAAAAAAAATGGATAAATTACGTTCTCTTCGTTTCCTTCTGATTGACGCTGTTGCTTCACTTTCTCAATTTGCTTCTTTTTCATCTCAAAAACCACTTGGAACATGTCACGGATAGCCAAAACTGCCTGATCGGCAGACTGAGCTGTTTTAATTCCGTAGAACTTGTACTTGCCTCCAGGCTCGCCGTACACAAGCCCAAAAGCACGAGCATCTGATGAATCGCGAGCAATGAATGAGATCCTTGAAACTGGAAAGTTGTGAAGAACAGCTCCACTTTTCTCATCGAGAACTTTGATGCCATCAATATTGATCTGGAGCGTGATACGTGTCTTGTGAGCGCCGGCAGCTTTGATGATACCCTACAAACGGGACATGTCTAATGAAAAACGTTAAGTTTGCAGTTACCTTAGCATTCCGCATAGCTTCAGTACACATGGAGTCTCCGCGAGCCTTGTCAACGTCTTGCTCTCCAATTAGCTTTCCCTGAATGGAACCTTTTTTGTTATGCTCTGTTTCATACAGTTACCTTGTAGGAAATGCCATTGTTCTGGAAGCGGAACGGATCCGATGCTGCATTCGAAGCTGCAATTTCAAATTAAGTATCGATTCACTTGTTTCAGGAGATCTGTTTACCAACCGGATGCTTTTTGTTTGAATGATTTCGAGAATGCATGACCACCAAGCTTAGGTTTTCTCATAATTCAAACGAGTGACCTAGATAGTGAAATAGGGAAAAACTCGGCAGAAATCGATACGAATCACAGAAGAGGTTAGAGTGTCGAGAGAAACAGAGAGCAAACTTTCTGCTTGACAGATCGCAAAAGTTTTTAATAGAAACATCACTTGAATATTCTTACTAAGATTATAGGAAATAGCTCTCACGGAATCGGGTTCAAATCAAAAAACTTATCTTTCGCAGAATCGCATTATAGTTAAGAGCTTGTCGGAAGAGACTGAAACTAACGTTTTTTGGTTCTCTTCAGCATCGCAAGCCTCGATTTTGGTGAAGGTGGATTGGGTTTAGGAGCAGCTGTAGTGTTGGTTTCGATTGAAATATCCGACTTTTGGGTCATTCTTTGTTACTTGTTACTCGAACAAAGACCTGAAAGTCGTCACAGTTGGAATAGACAGAGAAAAGAAGTGCCGGAACGAAAGTGAGACGAGTGAAAGAAATGTGAAATCTGCCAGGGTCGCACATGATCGACCGGTTTGCAGAAAATTTTCATCAAGGCGACTGGAATCTTGTACTTTCTACTTTTCTGATTTTGAATAAGATGTCACCTTTAACGTGGATGTGATACATAGTTTATGATTCGAATTAGATGAAGAATGAAATATTTGACTATGATGTGATCAGCCTGCTGACAAATTAAGAGGGATAAGACACGAAACACATGAGTGTCAAATGATTTTAGTGAGTCACCGAGAATATAAAAGGGACATCGCTGTTTTTGGGACACTCGCCGCCTATGTCTGCAGAACCGGGGAGAGAAATACCCTCATGGGCAACCAACCAGACGCTAAACTTGCTTTCCGCATACAAAAGGCGCCGGAACACTTTCCGCTCTCGCCGCCTCCCGCAAAGTGTGCCTGACTACTAGATTTACAACACTCTTTTCGCGCAAGCCTTAGTCACTGCAAATATGACGT
>LR538883.1:79317-100937 GCA_900536315.3 Caenorhabditis becei | reverse complement strand
TCACTGATTTCTTGGATCATTACGCAACATAGCTAGATTTCGGAAGGAAATAAAATTGTCAGGCGTTTCAAATTAACGCTGCATCTGGTCGCTTTGAGAAAACGGAGGCTTGGACAAGATATCTAGTTTTTACAATGCGAAAATGTAAAGGGAAAGATAGGAAACTAATTATGTGAAGACTAATCTTGATACATCATATTTAGTATGATTATATAGCTTTAACGGTACACATATTCGAAAAATTATCAGGAAATTGCAACTCAGAAAGATCTGCAGGTCCATATAAATTATTCTTGTTAGCATTTCAAAGGACCGACTCTTCGAAGGCGTAATAAGCGAAAGAAACCAGGTAATGTCGTCGTCATACCCGAGCGAATAACGTTCAACTGGATTTGCGTAGGCAGTTTTCTCAGAGAAATATACACTTCATCATCGTTAGAAATTACTATTATAATGTCTTTCGTTTTCGCGACTGCTGCGATGATAAAAATTTTCTCTGTCGATGACGATGATGTCGTTTCGTGAAAATCAGG
Source organism: Caenorhabditis becei (assembly GCA_900536315.3). Lineage (NCBI taxonomy): Eukaryota > Metazoa > Nematoda > Chromadorea > Rhabditida > Rhabditidae > Caenorhabditis > Caenorhabditis becei. Next base: position 100,404 of record LR538883.1, on the reverse strand, counting down.
TTCTGTGGTTGGTGGAAAAAAAGATTGCGAAGTTATCACCACTTATCGAAATTTTAATGGACTATTGCTGAAGAACCTGGTAGCTAAAAACATCCGGAATTTTGGAAGTATAACGCGATTGGGGAAGAGGAAAACAACACAGGACTGCAGTCGACTGCGTTCTGTTAGATATAATTATATAATAAGAAACTTTTAAACTTCTTAGATTCAGGTTAACCAGTGCACTAATTAAAAATGACAATCTTGAGGACACAATGGTGGTACTGAGGTTAAAAGAGGCAGTGTGAAGGTTACATAAACTAACCGTTCATTCGACTCTGAAAGCGTAGAAAGGTTAATGATTTGCATGAAAATATACTCGACATTATAAATTTGGTAAAGCTGACAAAAAGAGTAACTATTAAAGAAAAATCGGAGGTGGACCCACCCACAAGCTTCGTATGAAGAGGGCCCGGGCTGGACACGTCTGTGTCTCTTAAGCCCGCATACTTGTCTTTCGACATCTGCGCAAGCAAGAGAGAGCGATGAAGGGAGGTAGAAGGGTTGGAAACACGTACGTTTCTCTTCATTCTTCCCTCTTATTCATTCGACCAGTTTTTGTTTAAGACATCAGTTGTCTTTTCTATTCACTGCACGCGCGGCATCACAAGCACTGTATAAGCCCGAGGAGATGCGAAGCAAGAAAACCGCTAGCGTTCAACAGCAGAAACAGCCGAGAAAGAAAGCAGGAACAGTGACTACATCACACGATGAACACGAGCGCGCGGCCCATGTCCTCCGCGCATAGGTCAAGACCAAAAGGGTTCGACTACAGTGAAAATTGTTACGCAGGCCTGATCGCGAGCCGATTTCTACACACAATACTTAGCTGAGTGAGTGGAGGCCTGTTTATATTATTCACTTGCTGTATTCAGTTTCATTCACTCGATTTCGTATAAACATATAAATATTTATATGAACTGCATCGAAAATTATTAAATATTGCATTCTGGAATAACCGCACTTTTTATGAAATACAATTACACATTTCCTCGAAAAAGTAACGAACAGATTTACGATGCCCAATTTATTTTTATAATTAGTTAAAACAAGAAATAGAAAACATTTAGGAAGCATGCACGGATTCAGTATAGATTCATGTGGAGTTATGAAGGAGAAATCTTGGGAATTGATCTCAAAAAAGGCACTGATTTACACAAAAATTAAAGAGTATGAAATAAGTGAGCCAAAAGTCTATCAGAAACAAAATTTGCTGCCCTGCTCTCGAACACTGTAGCCAAAACAGTAGTCTAAGGCTACGTTTCAGAGATTAGAGTAGCTGAATTTTGATCTGACTATACGGCAGGGTTCAAAGACTGTTTGACAAAACCCTATCTTCATACGCGAAAAAATACCGTTGCATAATGATGACGCGAAGAAGTACTAGAAGAAATGTGTTTGGACCAAAAGGGAGAAAAAAAACAAGAGTTGTAACAACTAATATGAAAGAGTTATGAGGGGAGTAGGAAAAGGAAAAACGGGGAGAATTTCAGAACGGGGTGGGAGTATTTCCAAAAAAAACATGATATTTTAGTGGTCCGTAAATGTAACTGGTTTGTCATCAGCAAAAGAGAGAATGATCTGGGTGACACTTAGAAAAACAACGAGTTGAAAATGTAAAAAAAAGAATCGCTACGATAAACTGATTGTCTCGCACTATACCACACACGACATGGGCGAAACACGCAATTTTCACGCAGTTTTCAATTTCGATATGTCACTCCTAACCGAAATCCAATCTCAAATGTAATTCTTATTTCTGAGAGGTACGATCTTCATAGGAAAACAAGCAAGATTATCGGAAAACCACTAAATTATACCCAATAAAAAAGTTAAGAACAAACATTTGACATGTGAAGACCGTAATATCAACAACTCGTTCTTAGATAATTAGATTCGAAATTACTGTATATTTCTCACTAGTCTACTGATTCGATTACTAAAAGGAACAAGGTTTAGTGTTCAATCATGATTGAAACAGCAAACTAGCCAATGAGTCTTTGCTCTCCGTCAAAGTTGCTTTAAGCTCTTCTTTCAATCCATCCTTCTCCATTGCTCCTTTGAACGGAAGATCAGAGAATTCCCATGAAACCCCATCTGCTTTGTTTCCACCGGTTTCAGCCATCTCAGCGTCGACCTAACAAAATGAGTACAACTGTGAAGATATAAAATAATAACTTACAAGTCGTTTCAGAACTTGAACGAATAGCTCGAACTTTTTACTTTCCGATGTTTTTGCGGCCATGAAAACCGGACCCATGTCAGCCAAAGCCAGATGTTCCACTTTGTCTTCTCCAATGATCTCATGCGGTACATGCATAGTGTTCATGAGAACGCTAGCAAGGGTTGACCACATTTGTGGGTGATCTTGCATCAATTCCGTTTCCACAGCATTCTTGCAGAATCTCGTTGCTCTGAGATGTGTTTTTTATTAGTCTCAAAAGAAATGTTACTCACCCTTCAATGAATGCCTGCTTTTGATCTTTGCTTGCCAACGAAAGGCGAAGAGCATGGGCCAATACTTTTTGCTCACGTTCTTTATAGTTCTTTTCGATAGCGGCTCTGACCGCCATCTCGTAAACAGCAGTCAGCGACGGTTTCGCGTATCTCTCCTTACCAACGCAGTCATTGAAGGACAAAACCATATCTTTTTGAGTGGAGTCTCCGGCAATAACTTCTTTGATATCAGATGTCACCATATTCATAATCTTTTCTCTTTTTTCTCTTTGTTCATCGTCAAGCTCCTCTTCCACTTTGTCCGGAATTGAATTCTGTGACGTAGATCTTCGAGTAGACATAGAAATATTCGCAATCTCTTTAGCAGCAGCCAGAGCGGATTGCTTTTCATCAACTGTAGACTTCTTTCTCTGATCGTTACTCTCTCGTCGTGTCCAAGCCGCCTTCGGAGCTTCGGAAGTGTTTCCACCACCTGAGGCCCCTGAATGCCATTCTTTCTTGTTTTTTCCTAGCGCCGAATCGTTCAAGCCGGACAAGGAAATGTTCTTTGGCTGGACATCTGCAATACCGCACTAATTAAAAAATCTTGGGATAACACTTACTTGTTGAAGTGAGCTTGGTGGTGGCAGCCGCCGCAGCGCGCTTTTGCTCAGGGTGCTGGTATCCCTTGTTCCGTTCCAGGGAGTTTCTCGAAACCGGTCCTTGCTTTCTAAGAGAATTGCTGTTCTGGCGAACACCGCCTCCATGACGACGATCCCTATCCCGGTCATACTGATCTCTCGCTTTGTCATTTTCCATTTTCTCTTGACGAATATCGTTGTGAATTTCGTCGATCTTCTTAGGACCGGACTCCACAGATTTTCTTTGAATCCATTTGTTGTTTCTCAACTCAATGAGGTTCATGATCATAAATCTGATTTTGTTGGAGCAATAAGGTTTCGCCTCGCCGAGTTTCGAGAACCATTGATCCAAGAATTGCGGAGTGCTGTCTGGAGCTTTATCAAGCATCGATCCAACTGTTTCAATCAACTGAAGTGCGCAATGAACCGATTCTTCATCGACGTTTTCCTTTTTCAGCTCTTCTTCCTTTCCGTCTATTTTCTTCGCAACAATTGATCCGAGAAGCTCGAAAGTACAAGTTTGCACAATTTTCGTCGATAACAGTTGATTGCGATACAAGTGACCAATGAAAATCATGACTCCAAACTTTCTTCGTCTAAATTTCTGACGTTCTTCAAGACGCATAAGCTCCCGTTTTGCTGGATCTTCCTCCTTATCGATAACGGCCATTCGTTCTTCGTTAACCTCTTTCCGATCTTGGAACGTATTCTGAGTAATCGTAAGAACTTTATTTCGGAAAGCAGACTTCCGAGCTGTCGGTTTCATTTCATGATCCGCCTGCGATTTGCACACTTCCGCGTACAGAGCACAAAACTTGGGCTCTTCCACGGCTTTGTCGAAAACAATACCAACGACTTGGGCAAGCTGTTCATCGTTTGATGAAACGTTATAGGATATGAACTCCTTAGTCAGAGGTATTTGTGAAGTCGGGGTGATTTTGTTCATCAAAGCACGAACTTTTTTGCACACGTCCTGAAAACTGCAATTTATGTACGTATGTAGAGTTGAAACAAACCTTGACCGCAGCTTCTTCCTCGGGAAGGACTTCATTCGTTTTTTGACGATCAGGTTTCCAAGCGTCTTTGGATGTCGGCAGAGCGACTCTTTGCACTCTCTCAATCGACGCACGAACAACTGGAGGTCTTTTATGGTTTGGACGATCGCGAGGTTGGGCACCTCGGCCAGTTCCGTCAGTAGTTGTTCTTCCACGATAGATCTGTATACATTACGAAAAGTAAATAAAAATCTACAGTTTCGTGAAAAAACATACGTTTGGTTGCCGATTTCCTTTGTTACTCTGAACCCAAGTTGGAGTGAAATTGGGTTTTTTGTCAGCAATTCTCATCGTTTTAATGTCCAGGCCAAACTCTGATAACTGTTGTTGGCTGAGAGGACATGGCGTACGTGCGAACACTTTTACGTATTCGCGAACGGCGACCATAAATTCACGACCATATGTTCCTTTCGGGATATCTCCGTTTCCAGAAGATAGAAGCTCTTCGATGCGATTATCGAGTGCTTCTTCGTGGAGTCGACGCTTCTCCTCCTCCTCGGCATCTTTCTCGGCTTTTTCTTTTTCAAGCTCTTCCGGGGTCTTCTCCGTCGAAGACTCAGTCTCTGCATCCGTAGGAGAGGCATCATCACAGATACTGTCGTTTTCATCAAATTTGTCGTCTTCAACTTCCTCCTTCGAATTCTCCTTTCGGAGAGTAGGCGTGATGTTTGACGATGCTGGACAAGAAACTGCTGACTCAGCTGCTCCACTCGGAGGGGATTCGATAGCTGGACTGCTTTTCACAGAAGATTCTGTAGGAGACGACGGGATAGGAGTCTCCACTTGGACCAATCCGTCCGGTCTGAAATGTTATTACTAGATTTCTAGCGATAAAATCGAAATGTATGACGTACGCATCCGACTCGTTGACAATGGCAGCTGTTTGTGGTACTACTGCTTCAGCTTCCATCTGCCCAGTTGTGTTTTGCTCGGCAACCGAAAGAATGAACGTCTTTTGTGGTGCGCTAGACAAAGAAGCAAAGTTTGGATTCTGGCCGAGAGCAGGTGGAGGCACACTGAAGTTCGGAAACGACATAACAGGAGCATTTGCTGTATGTGGATTTGGCGATTTTCCTTGACTGTCTTCTTTCAATTCTGAAAAAATAACTGATTGTGGGCGCTTAACAAATAAAAACACCTTTCTTGACTTTGTCCATGAACTCTCGACTGAATTGTTCTTTCTTCTCCGCCACTTCAGGAGCGATTGCTAAAGTTGGAACAGCGGCAGGAGTTACTGCCTGCGAACCCGTCACGTCGATGGCTTTTTTCGTGGTTGGGTCGACAATTTGTAGAATAGCCTTCTTGCGTTTTTGCTCTGGAGCCACTGGCGGATTTTGTGATGCTGGTTGGCTTGCAGGCTGGTAGGTGACAGCTTCTTGATGGTACTGTTGCGGAATACCTTGATATTGGTATTGAGGATTATACATTTGGAAATCCTGGTGCCGATAACTAAAAAAAATCTCAGGTGCAAACTCTGGACGGTAAAACTGACTACTGCTGCTGTTGTTGATGCGGCGGTGGTGGAGCCTGCTGTGGTGCTGACTGCTGTTGGGAATAATAATGATTTGGCGGATTGAACGGGGGATGAGCACCATACGATCCATATTGCTGCTGTGGCATCTGCGAAGGAATGCGATAACTGCTGAAAATTTGTGGAAAATGAGTAGATTATTCATTCTGATCTAACTTCATCTGACTGGAGACAACAGGCATAACGAACTGACTATTGGTATGGTCATTTATGGGAGTTACATTATGATCTGAAAAAAAGCCTTCAAGAGGTTGAAAACTGATCAAAAATTATTAATTACCTTGGTTTGGCTTCCCTCTTCCAGGCCCCCTACTAACAGCGTTTGACATAATCCTTTAGTTTGAGGTAATAACTGAAAATATCAATATGTTGTATACGGAAAATCAGATTTGTTTGAAAAAAGCAATCGAGAAAAACAGAAAATTTCTTCGAGAATTGGTAAGAAATATTGCGAAACTGCAAAAATCGATAAATAGCGAAACATTACGTCGAGAATTGCGGAACGATTAAATATAAATATTTTTCTCGGATTAAAACAATGCTGTTTGTGTGAAAAAATAAGCGCTCAGCAATAAATCGATATGAATTTAGGCTGAGCCAAGACACAATTGGTCTCGTCACGACGTTAGAGAAAACTTGCTGGCATGCGGCCAGTTGCGCGTAAATCGACACACACCTCTTTCATACGCGCACTCTCTCGTCGTTCGCTGCGACCTCGTCTCTTTCGCAACGAGTGTGCGCGTTCTACGTTCAACGTTCAAATTGTTTGAAAAATAAGTGTTATAGAAGTACGGTTGAGAAGAATAAAACGACATGAGCTCGGAGAACGAAACCGAATCATTAAAATATTGCAAGTTCTGCTTTGGAACAGAAAATGACAGTCAGCTCTCTTTTGTCCATCCATGTCGCTGCAAAGGGACCATTCATGTGAGCTAAATAAATTATAATTATCATACATTAAAAACTTTTATAAAAGTTTTCGGCGGTTAAACTGTAAAACAAATTTGCAGTGGGTCCACAATCAATGTCTCGAAATGTGGTTCGCAAAAGCTAATTCAGTTCAACAGCTAATGTGCATTCAGTGTCAGTGAGTTACATGTTGGGTATATTGTGAATACAGAAAAATGCTCTAGAACGCGGTATCAAAAGCGGATGGTCCTCAAATCATCACGCATGTGGCTGATACCTCGGTTCGATCTTGACATCTGGAGCTACATGGAGATATCTCTCGATATTTGGATTACTTGGAAAACCCTTATAGGATTTGTTGGGATGATGAATGGAACAAGGTTGTTTCATTACTGTTTCCGATCAAACTTTTTTCTTTCCAGAAGCATTTTTCGAGAGCTCATTCTCTGCACTATGTGGAAGTGTTTTGTGGCATCCGGTCGTCGATTTTGCTATTACGGGTCTCTTTTCGTTAAGCTGACATCATCCATTTTTCATGTGAGCATTGATGATTATGATGAAAGGTTCAATCGATCTCCATTTCCTTTGAAAATAAGTATATGTTTCAGACGGGAAATCAAAGCACGTTTTCCAACAGATATGAATTGGGAGGAGATAAGCCGACTAGCTACCCTCAACTAACGTCTACCATTTACTCAAGTGCCTTCTCGACTTGTTTGCTTTATCCTTCCGCAATGTTCGACTCTCTTGCCTTATTCCTGTGATGTACTAATTGACACTCCCCATTGACTCGGTCATTTTGATAAACGCGGTTTTTTTCTCTTTTACGTTCTCAGAATGCAAAATAACTGAAGTTTCTGTTTAATATTTACCTCTCAATCGTCCTCTTCACTAAACAACCATCAATACGAATTTTCGATAGTTCAGTGAGATATTGTATATTCATTGTCAAACACTAGTGTATTCCAGATGCAGGCATTTGTTTTACTCTATCACATGGCTGCCGAACAACCACTTCAGCTTCTAGAATCTATAGCTACCTTCGCCATTCCGCTGATTCTCGTCGTTCTCATGTTCGTTTGGAGAGTTAAACAGTCGATGAAGAAGCAGAAAAATGTGAGTTGATATTGGAGGTGCAGTAAAAAAGCTTTTAACAGCATTACAGATTGCAAGAAGAAGAGAAAAACTTCTGAAACAAATGACTCGCAGCCGAACAGAAGATGAAGTTGTCGAGGACGAAGTTATCAAAGAGGCAATCAGACTCATGGAAGAAAAAACTAAGAAGCACAATTGACCCTTTTATCTAGTTTTAATTCATACGATCTCACAACTGCAATAATAAAGTTTGACAAATGAAAAAAGCATGTACAATGGACCCGGAGGTATAATAGGTTACATAACGGAAACAAGGTGAGATGTGTTGCATTTCGAAGTGGTTAGATAGTGTGTATGAGGAAGAGATATCAGACATATCATGAGCAATTTTGGGAGAATAGAAAGAAAGTTTTTGAGAAAGTAGATATTCTATTTCATTTCTGTTCGTATATCGTTTATTTTTCTTGTCGGGCTTTGCGGAATTGGCGCTTATGTAACACGGAAATTATTAGAATTCCTACTTCTTCTTAGCAGTCCATCCAATTAGTATTTTATGTCTGGTGTCTTACATTTTATGAGCTCTTCTGAATATTTCACATTAATATACTCCACATTTCGTTATTTCCTGATCATCCCGTTTTCTTTGTCCGAAATGACCTGCTCAGCGGATGCTTCTTTTGTTCAGATGCTGTCAGCTACCAGTAAAGATAAGAAAACTACAGACAGGAAGCTGAGCTTGATCGAGAAATACGTGAGCAAGATTATACAATGAGTACTATAGTAAAGGTTTAGCACTTGGGGCCATTAGCGCTCCACACTGGTTTAGTCTTGAGCTGTGTGGCTTACGCCGTCGGAGGTGCATACCTTTTCCTAGCAATCGAGCGACCTGAAGAGCTGAAGAGAAGAGAAGTCGCGGTGATTGCATTCGAGAAATTAAAAACGCAGTTCATGAGTAATGTCAGTCAAACTAGTGGGAACATCGATTCCAGCGTCGAAATATACACAAAATCGTTGATGATCTTGCTCGAAGATGCTCACAATGCACATACTTTTGAATATTTTTTTCTAAATCAAGGCGCTGAAAAAGATATGTGGACATTCTCCTCCTCTTTGGTTTTCACAACCACTACCGTAATCCCGGTTGGTATGTATACTGCAGAGTTGAACTCTTCCGAATATCCCACTTTTCAGGTTACGGCTATATCTTTCCGGTTTCAGCATACGGTCGAATAACACTAGTGGCATACGCGCTTCTAGGTATACCTCTTACGCTTGTTACCATGGCGGACACTGGAAAGTTTGCAGCACAGTTAGTGACTAGATGGTTCAATGATGTAAGTTAATGTGTTAGCCCTAAAATGTAAGAAAATATCCAGTCCAACGCGATCCCTGCTGCTATGTTCGTGTGCTTGTTATTTGCATACCCTCTTGTTATCGGTTACATTCTTCATTCAACTTCAAACATCACATTTCTGGATTCAGTTTACTTTTCATTAACATCAATTTTCACAATAGGTTTTGGAGATTTGACGGTCGGCGGATGGAAAATAACGAGAAATTTCAACTTTTAATTTCTTAGCCAGAGATGAATGTCGTCCACATGGTTCTTTTCCTCGCGGTAGGAGTCATCTTAGTCACTATCACTCTCGACATCGTGGCTGCTGAACTTATTGACCGCGTGCATTACATGGGAAGGCACGTTGGTAAAGCGAAGGAGCTAGCTGGAAAAATGTTTCAACTTGCTCAGTCATTGAGCATGAAACAGGGTTTAGTGAGCGGCGTTGGACAACTCCATGCCCTAGCGCGGTTTGGAATGCTAGGAGGGAAAGAAGAAGTTGAGAAACCGGTGAGAGCATTGTTGGAGAATTAATTGTATTAAACAGTTACTAGACGGAAGACTGCGTGATTGCTTTCTCCCCAGAAGTCATGGATGGGCTCGATTTCGTGGACACTCTCTCCATTTATAGCCGTCGAAGCCGCCACTCTGCCGGAAATTCAGCAAGAAATCTGTTTTTGTCCTGAGCTAATTGTCTCTCTTTTTCACTGTTCACCACACCGTAAACAGACACCTTTATTGACAATATTCGCGAAAATTCAATTTCCCACTTTTTGAGGAAGCTGTCTCTCATTTTCTCTCCATCGAATTCGATTGTGACCAACGTTCTTCTGACGCTTCTAAAAAATTTTCTTACCCAAGAGTCCTGAATGTGACCTAATGGCGCAATCTCATGAAACACATGTACAACATGAGAACGGTCCACTTGCTTTAATTTCTATCTGCTAATAAATAGCAGAAAGGAAATCAGGAAAGTGTTTTCATGCCCATTATCGCAAGAGTCTATTATGCGTGTGCTGCTGTTTCCTATAAAATTGTGATGATGGAGGTGGTGAGCACGGAAGCGTAAAATACGCCCCTCTCTTTCTCATGAACGTGAGGTGAAGCTAGACTATCATGAAGTTTTCAGACGTGTTTAATGGTTATTGCAAAAGTTCCAATTGAGAAAAACTGTTTTTTCACGTAAGTGTACCGGAGCATCTGATGTTCGAAAAGAAATCTTAGAATGACACTCTCGCCTGAAACGCTGTTAGTTGTCCTTGCTATTGCTATGTGCTCCCTTCTATTACTCTTTTCAATAGCAGTCGTCATTGTTTTCCATTGCTGCAAGGTTGAAAGTCTTCACAATTTACCTCATGCCGTGCTCGAAGTGAGTTAAAATTTAAAATTAATACTCTCTTGAACTCATTCATTTAGCGAACTCGCCATTCTGTCAACTGGGCACGTCATTCGGTATTTAGTCACTCACATTGCGAAGAATTCGAAGACGAGATGTGTGAAAATGCAATCAATCACCAGTTCTTACAGCCTCCGCCTACGGCAGTTTGATGTTATTTTGACAGCGGAAAACATACAAATTGACAAGTTGTGATATATTGAGAAAATACTAAATGACTCCCGGATTAAGGACTTCCTTGCTTTTTGCCTACCCCCGGATCTTCGACTACAGTAACTAAAGTATATATGATTATCTCTATCTTTACTATACTTGACCAATTCTGTTTGTGTATCGTCGTCGTTCTCAGAAACTAATCAGCCATTTTCGTCGTTCCTTCGCAGAGGGGTCAAGTCCTATTCGAACTTGGTGCACGAGAATTAGAGAAACGTTCCATACTCTGTGAACCGAACAGGAGCGCAAACTAAGCATTTTAGGTCCCTTTTCTGATGTTCATTCCTGAAATGCCCATGTCGGTTACGTTCAATTCTAAATTTCGCGTGTTTCATATCTTGCCGAACGGTAGTCATTGAGGAGAAAAGGAAGTCAAAGATCTGAACTGTAGTCAAAGAGCTCGGGTAGTCAAAGATCTGAAGGGGTGGTCTGAGAGAAAAATCCGGGAGTGATTCAGTATTTGCCGATATATTGCCATGAGCAATTTCTTTTCACATTTGTTATTTTTTTTATTCATCATAAATAACCATTTTGCAAGTGATGAAATTCAAAACGTATAAAAAATTCATGACGGCAGACACCCACAGTGAAATACCAATAGCGATAGGAACTGACGACTCAGAGATATGCTGGTGGTGGAAGAAAATTGGCTGCGGATAGTCCGCTTTTCCGGTTTTCAGGTTGTTGCCATCCCGAGCCGACCGGTGCTGCACTGTAAGTGGGACCTGTTCCCATGATCTGCACGTTATATCCCTGATAAAGAATGTCTGTTGTGAATTTGTTAAAATCAAAATATTACCTTGTTCGTCTGAAACTCTCTTGGCTTGCCGTAGGAGTCTGCGGTTCCGGCAAACGACATTGGAGCAAAAGCGGAAAGTTGATCATTGGAGTAACCAAAGTATGTGGCTTTTCCTCCAACAGTCTTGGAGGCATACTGACGAGTTGAATAACGTCCAGCTGGGATGATGTCTTCAGTTTCATCGATTGTCCCGGTCACATCACCATCGTGTTTATGGGAAGGTTGAATAATGGTGTCAGGGTAATTTATAGTCTTGGGAACAATTTCGGCGTACTCCTGTTGTGAACTGAAGCGTTCTGCGTGGGAGGATGACGTTACAGAAGGAGGTGTGATAGAAGGATGCTCGATGTGAGCAGGTGTTGCTTCCGTGGTAGTTATGTCAACTCGCTGAGTTGAATGTGTCTTTTCCGAGCGTCCGAGGTCGTCGTTAAAGTTCTGCTGTTCCTTTTCACTGTTGCAGTGAACACACGATCCTCGTCGACCGTCCACACCAGCTGGTCCTGGAGGTCCTGGTGGTCCACGTGCGCCACGCGATCCACGTTCTCCTTGCACACCTCGAGTTCCAGGCGTACCTTCCAAACCAGGACGACCGTCTCTGTAGATTGAGAGTGGCAAACCCGTTAGAAAATAATGCTTTTAGCTCAAAGAATGATGATATATCTAACGACTTTGAGTCCACCTTCTGGCAGTTGCGCCCAGGACAGAGAGTCGTCTGGGTCTCATCCAAATCGTGGTCTGTCTTTGCACACACACAAACCGGCCATAGAAAACAAAGACAGGACAAAAACAAATACACGCGCTCGGCTCCATTTTAGCCCTATCATATGTTCATGACTGCAAAAAAGATTAAGTTTACCTTCCTGTGAAACCCGTTTTTCCTCTTGGTCCAACACGGCCTGAAATGAAAATTGCTTTCAACAAGTGAATTATTATAGTACATACCTGGCCTTCCTGGTTGTCCCTGTGGCGCCCCGTTCAGAACTTTTCCAGGATCTCCCTGAGGTCCTTGCATTCCGAGCTCTCCCGGTGGTCCGCGTACTCCTGGTGGCCCTGGCGGTCCCATTCTACCAGGAATTCCATTGTTTCCGGCAGTTCCAACAGTTCCGGATGTTCCTCTCGGGCCTTTTCTCCCTGGATGTCCGGGCGGACCTGGAGGAGCAACTGGGCACTTCTGGCAAGCGGGTTCGTTGTGATTTTCAGAAGCTACGTAATTTCCATCTCTGCCGTTACGGCCATTCACCCCAATCAAGCCAGGCTGACCAGGAGCACCGTCTCTTCCTTTAGCTCCGAGTGCACCCGGCTTTCCTTGTTGACAACTGCAACCTGCAATTTCTGATTACCAAAATTCGTATTCACGATTTAACTTGCATTTTCCGTTTGGAATTGAAGGACCGTAGGATCTCTTCCCTCGAAGTCTCTCCTGAGACAGCTGTTTCCAGATATCAGCACTGTCCTGCTGAAAGCATGTTTTTGAAAAAAGAAAAAAGTCAAAAGTTGCTCACGTGACAGTTTCGCAATTGGCTCAACATTTGAGAGTTGATGCGTTGCACTTTCATGAAAAAAATGGGGAGTGCGGTTATAGTCGCTAGAAATATGCATGTCGACACGACGGTCGAAGCGATTAAAAATGACTGAGCAGTTTGAGGAAATCTCATTCTGAAAACCATAGTGAAAAACGTATATTTGAAACGTTCCTTTGGAGAAACTAAACGAGACAATGATGCATTTGTATATCGTTCCGAATGTCCTTGAGTACGCGATTCCCCAAGATCTAAAATTTGCATGTATGCCGATATACGGAGATGATAAGACTGTATAATAGTTCATTTTCGAGAAAACAATGAAGAACATCTAGCAAATACGAGGAAGAACAGGCATGTGGAAACACGTATATGAAAACAATTATTCGGGAATGGGGGAAATTCACTCGGAAATGTATATTATTATGATAAATATGAAAGAAAATGTATTAGGTTTTTGGGATGACAATATTGGTGTACCCGCTCAACCTTGAAAGACATCCTTATAAATTACTACGATGTGTGTGTGAGACTCATAAGAATATTAATAGTTAAAAATTATTAGCGAAATTTAGAAATGTCTAACTATGAGAATGGCAGCACCGTTTTTGAGAGATGTTGAGCAAAGCTAACGAACGCGGGGATTGGTTGGAAATCGACATGACGTGCTGAACGGTTATAGTTATAATCAGAACTTTTTTGTGAACTCACTATTCAATAGCCCAAAGGCATTGTAGACATAGTAGATGAAGTCAAAAATGAGCTTATGAGCAGAGTGAGATTCAAGATGAGAGAAACACGACGAAAGAACCCCATCGACAATAAGACTTCCTTCCACTGTCATCGGAGAGTAGATTCCTCGATTTGTCATGATCCCAATCTTTAATAACTAACTAAACTTTGAAAATACCGAGAACTGGATACCTTGACAATTTCATCAGCAATAACTTCACGGGTTTCCATATCCACAGAAAGAACGCATTCTCCTTTCTTTGCTTTCTCTGCGTACTTTGATTCTCTCATGGCTGCGTCGATTCCATCAGGATTCATAGTGTACTCTTTGACGATGCTGCACTCAGAAACCGGGAGTAGATGCCGTCCAGTCAAAGATATTTTCTTGCCATTTTTTGTGTAAAGTACCACAAAGTTCGTCCGAGTTTCTGGTTCCCGATGATAGAACATCTCCACTCGCTCATATTTCAGGACGTTACCTGCCGAAGGGACAAGAACGAAGTCGCCAACTTGTAACTGGTCCATCCTTTTCTGACCAGTTACGGTAGTGACCAAAGAGTCCGCTGAAAAACAATTTGAACGCCCTCCTCCGCTTCCTCCCGCTGATGCAGAGGTATCTGACTGCACCGCATCGCTAGCTACTTGTGATGTTCCAGAACTAGCATCGGTTCCGGAACTCGTTCCAGATGCTCCGTTATTCGATGTGTCAGAGGTGGTCCCCGTGTTTGTGTCTCCACCGTCAGTGTTTGAAGTAGCAGCTGGTTGGGCATTTTGCCGTCCGGTTAGCTCCCGCTCCTCAACTTCGGCTTCCCTAAAATATTTCTTTTTTTTTTGGAATATAATCCGGACTTACGGAATGGTTGAAGATCCTTCGGGTCCGTGGTCTGGTTTGTCACCTGGAATTCTCGCCAGAATCTCTTCTAGCTTCGGAGTTGTCACAGTCTTCGTTCCAACTTCCACATCTGTAACATCAACCCCGTCTCCTTCATCACTGAAATTCATTGATTTGGTTTTCAGCTTTCTGACTTCTTACTAACGTGTCGGATCCGCCGCCTCCATTGGTTCTGCCGGCATTTTGTCCAGCGACGTTTTTTGTGTCTCCATCCTTACCAACTCCTTGTCTTTCTTCTTTCTTGTTGACTGGTGAGATACCATTTGCTGGTCCGTCCCTTCCGGAATCTCCTCTTGCAGATCCATGGGTATTCTTTGAACCTATTCCTGATACATCCGTTCCTTTGTTTTCCCCTAATCCTTTAGCTTCTTCTAGAGCGTCTTTTCCGTGAGCTTCAGATTTTGAACCAGAATCTCTTCCAGGTCCGGATCTAGCTGCAGATCCACTCTTTGTTCCTTCATCTTTTTTGTTCTCTGATTCCTTCAGTTCGTTTTTTTTCTTGTTATCTTTGGAAGAATTCTCCCGCGAAGCTTTGTTGCCGATTTGATTGTTGTCCCCTTTGCTATTCTCAGTTCCGTTCCCATTCTTTGCTGGCTGGTTGCCGGACTCTTTTCCAGAATCTTTCTCAGTGTGCTTTCCTGATTTCAAGCCAGATTCTCCAACACTTTTCCCGTCTTTCGAATTTTTGTCGCTCTCTTTTCCGTGATCAGTTTCTCTGATGGTATCACCTTTTCCATCTGATCCTTCGATTTTAGTGATATCTTTTTTGCCGTCTCCACCTCCATTACTCGATACTTTGGTTCCATCAGAATCATCTCCGTCTTTAACTCCGTTCAATTCTTCGTTTCCATCTTTATCGATTCCATCCGTCCTATCAGCAGAAACTTTCCCGTCTCCAGAATTCTTTCCATTGTTAAGTTTTCCATTTGTATGTTCATCCTTTTCCAGTAGATCGTTATCGTCTGGAGAGTGGATGTTCACTGATACAGTGCCGTTGCCGCTCAATTCGTTACCAACATTTTTCTCATTTTCGTTTTTTGAATCTTTTCCATGCTTTCCTACGTCGTTTTCATCTTCTTCGTCTCCCCCATCACCATCTTCCCATTCTCCCTCTGGTTTCACAGCTCCACTCGATCTATTATCTTCTTCTTTTCCACTATTTTTCTCTTCTTTCGGATTTTGTTTATTTGTATTGTTATCCTCTCCGGATCCTCCGTTGATATTTCCTGATTTGTTCTTTCCGGGACTAGTTTTTCCATTAGCAGATTCTTCAACATTTCCTGACGATGCAGCTGAAGAAGCGGCCACGGATCCTCCTTTTGTGTCAACTTCCTTTCCATTTAGGGTTACATTGACACCTGCTACGGCGACAGCGTTCCCACCACTCCTCCCATCTCCGTTCGTGTGAATGGTAATATTGATGTTTCCATGACCACCTGTTCCAGCTTGGGCTTCAGCTCCTGCCCCTGCTCCAACTTTAGCTTCAGTTTCAGTTCCACCCTCACCACTTGCACCTGCTCCACTATTTTTGTTGGATTCGATTCGTTTGTGGAGAGTAGACTCGGAATTCTCCGAGGTGCTTCTTTCTCCGACAGAATTGTTGTTGTTACCGTTGGCTTCAACACGAATATTAATGTTGTTTTCGGTTCCATCGCTTTTCTCTCCTATCGGCATTCGCGTTCGAATTCTATCTGAACCACTTTCGGCAGCGGCTTTATTGAAAGCATGTCGAGCCCAAGTACTCCAAGAGGAGGAGCTCCATGAGCTCCACGAGATTGCCTTCCACTCTCCTTCGTCTGTTCCCTGAAAATAATGCAAATAGTTATTACGATTTAGATTCTCCCTTTCACCTCATTTTCGCTGACCGCTTTATCGTAGGAAGTACATCTTGGTCGGCATATGGTCACTCGGTATCCGTCGCTGCAACATTCCGATAGGATGAGAGAAACCCAGTATGAAAGCGAAAATTCGCAGAGCGGGGGAAAGGAAAGTGAAAGAGAAAGAGATACTTACAGGCGACGTTCGATTCCCTTGACGAGAAGTGTAGGTGGCGATTTGTTTTTAAGAAGAAAAAGTCGAAGCCGGTAGCCGGTTACACCGTCAAACTGCTCCGGTATCTCAGCAGGATTCTGTGAGGATGACGAATAGAATTTTCCAAGAATTGTACTGATACCTTCAATACGGCATACGGAGCGTCATCGGCCGGTGCTGGGTCCACTCTTTTCCCGTTTGAAGATCCATCCGGGAGTTCGTAGATAAAACAGTCGTTTCCAGTGTGAGTCGGGATAGAATGATGGGAGCGAGGGTTGAAAAGGTTGCAGCACGTGTGCTCCACTCTGGGAAAAAGAGGAAACATATTTCGAGTACTTTTCGAAATTACTCACGGGGCAGTGGATCCCTTCTGATTCACATGTGCCACGAAGTTTAGTTTTCCGCCGCATTGAGGTTGGAGCTCATCATAATCACACTTTAGTTTCTGATAACCACAAAGGTCTAGTCGCTGACAGTGCATTCTGATCGTATCATTCCCAAACGATTGGACAACAAGGACCTGAGTACAACAATTTCAAAAAATTATCGAATTATGAAGTTTCACCTGATTATTATGGCATTTATAATTAAGAGCCTCCACAGGTAACAGGAAAAAAAACGTTAGGAGAATTGGCAGTATGGCAGTATGCCGCCGCATCTAAAAAAAACTCATGTCGAATTTACATACATTTTAAAAAGTTGAGTTTATTTCTAACTTGGAGCTCCGAGAACAAATGGTGAGACTATCTAGACAGAAAACTCTTAGAAACGGAAAGTGGTCTGATAAAAAGGCAACGCCCCACTGTTTCGGCTTGAGGAAACATGGATGAAAGACGATGCGGACGAGACAAGCTTATCCAGTTTATAACATACAAGAGAGAAAACATGTTCGAATCAATGACGGATTGAAAGATGGTCATGGATGCGTGCGGACGAATGTCTCGGGAGTGGCTAAGTTTGAAGGTACTTGACAATTGGATAAGAGCACTTGATCAAGTTGATGGTGACGATAAAGATGATGAGGGTCAGGAAATAGAATGTCGTCTAACAAGCATCTGAATGAACTTAATGGTGTTCAAAATTATGACAGTGGCGTTGCGATTTTTGAAGAAAGATACTGAGCTTCAGATCCTGACTAACTCTAATTCTGGAAACAATCACACAACATACTGATGAATAAAGGATCTCGAACTGAGTCATAAACTGGAAGATCCATAACGGTTTGTGGGTGCGGCTCATTCAAGTTTATTTCCGATTAGGAGGGCTATTAGATTTCATCAAGCCTTGCCACCATTATTTTGACGTGTTTATGATCAGACGTCGGAAATTCTAAAAAAGTTGGGGAAAGCGATATAATCATATGAAGCTAAACACTGTTGGGGGCGGGGGTTGAAAGAATACAACTTTTGATAAGACTTTGTTTCTGTTTGATAGCGAATAGATAGGAATGGTTGAAAAGATAAGGAAATTACGGGAATATCTAAAGATCCAAGAACCAAAACTGAGACTGGGAGGAAGGAGATGAACAGAGTGAATTGTAGAAGGCTGTGAACAAGTTGAAGCAATCAAAGGAGAGGTATAGGAAATGATGTATAGGAAAGGAGTACCTTTACTAGTCGATGTCGGGAGGATTGTATCGACTCCTTCTTTCTTTCTTTGGTTTTTCGGAAGAGGAATGGAACTATCCTTTTTGGGAAAGGGAAGAGGAAAGTGAGGATGCCTGTACTTTGAATCTCGTCTCCTCACAAGTCAGCCAATTGTCATACATGTCTCGGAAGACTGACTAGATTCGGTGAGAACAGGCGAAGACAAATTTTATCCTGTACTCTTTCTATCTCGGTGTCCGACGCAGCGGCGACGCCTTTTTCTGTTAATAGCACACGGATGTGAAAGCGAGAAACAAGCGGAGAGGTGGTTATCGGTATTTGGAAAAGGGCAGAGAATTTTTCAAGAAGAAAATTGACTTGGAGGACAACTTCTTGAGAATGTGATAGTCATCTGAATCTCGGGATGGATAGGATGAAGAAGGAAGGAATGAACAAAACGGAAGCTACAGGAAGAGGACTGGTGTGTAATGAATTTTATGTAGATTTCGGGATGTAGCAATAGGGACGGGCATAAAAAGACAAATGATGACGGCGGCGATGACAAGAAGAAATTGTGTTCAAAGGATCGAGAAAGGGGTGCACGGAAGGAACGGAACAGGAGTAGCCGAGTGATGATCTCTCTCGTTACAGTAATCTGATTATTTACAAAGTGCACTTCAATAGAAATCGTTCCGGTCGCTGAGTAATCCGGAAATTAGTGTATTTAGTGACAGAAATGTAACAGGTAGAACCACGCAAGTTTCAATTGGAAAACAGTTAACGGGGTCAAAAATTAGACAATCGAAAAACGAGGGCGAATGTGATTGGGAGGCATCCACGACTTCCACTTGAAGAAATCTCTTCTGATTTGACATACTTTCTAATTTCTTATGCTTGTTTTCTCTATGGGTGCGGTGCCCGATGATCTAATTGATAGGTGAGAGGTATAGCTTTCTCCAAAAGAGAAAGTAAATCTATGGAGAGGGACAAAGGAAACATGCGACAGGTGGACAGGTAAAAGCGCAAGCAAACAGTTGTCAACTTGACGACCTATTTAACCCACTTTGCGCGTCTTCGAATTAACGACAATGATGGAGACATTATGCGTCCGGAAAAATGAACACTGAGTACTAGTGCACGATAGATGATGTTTGATATTAGCAGTTGTTCAGCAGGAAAGTTGGCAGTTTCGAGAACAAAGGTTGAAAGACTGGGTCTACAGTATCTGCCATCGTGTGTACCTTCCGCAATCGGTAGATGACATGGGATTTGGAACCTGCATGGATGGAAAAAAGGTAGATGTAGCAGACGCGGAGCCTCTTTCACGTGAAAGTTCAAAAGTTTCAGGGATAGTGTCATTCCCCTTTTTGCATTCATTTGGAAGATCATGAAACCAGTTGAAGAACAAAGGAGGTGGAGTAAAAAATCCACCACTAACTCGGAACTTTCAGATTTTCACAACCAGTACTCGAGAAGTAACAGATATGCCTCGAATTTCCTTATGTTTTCTCAAATTTTTACTTTTCTTGTATGCTATCTTATCTTGATACCTACCATTCAGTTAGATCCTATGGGAAGTATTTCATAGATTATTTTTGTTTCTAGAGGAGTTTTATCTTCGTTGACTTCCATACTCGGTGTGTTAATGATCTCGTTTCCATTGACGTCGATCTTTGTCGGACCTATGATAACTGTAACAACTAGAGCGAGTGAGTCCTCTTCATGATTTTTGCCGGATGCGTAGGTATCCAGTCTGGTTTTTTTACTCGGAGCCGGCTACGCAGTCTTCACAAAGATGTTTTCCGTTTCAAAAAATTCAGACTCCAAAAGCGAGGACTGTGGGACAGTCCGGTTTTGTCTATAATTATTTCAAACTATCTATTACAGACTACAAAAAGACTGTTCTAGTTTTGAATGGGTTCCGCTTTCTTATTGTATTACTTGTTTTCGGTACAGGTTAAAGTTTACTACGATAGTTCCGAATTACGATATTTGCAGTTCTCACATTTCTCAGACAAAACTGTGAAATAACCGACAATAGCGACTTTAAGATCAAGTTTATTACAGTGTTAGAGGAGAATTCTGATAAAATAATGAAGGTGGTTGAGTAAGGTTTCACCAGTAGACGAACTTCTTATTTCCGACTCTCCATAAAATGCAACAAGTTTCTCAATGCTGTGGTGTCTCCTTGTCTTCCGAATGGAATCAGTCATACACTCCTCTGTCAAACCCGTGGTCAACGTGGTATTACTATACTATTCTCAGTGATGAGTATGTTGAAGAAGCGAGGTGCGGCGGTGAGAAATCTTCGAGATTTATATCAAATTCAGGAGTTTATTCACGCTGCCTTGGTCGTGCTGCTCCGTCATAACTACAGAATGTGCGCACCTTGCTTTTGAAAGGTTTCTTCATAGATATATTTGAATTTGTAGAGTACGTTTATTTTTAGGGTTTCCATGGACACATCGAACAAAGATACAATTATTGAAGACCTTGTTGTAGTTGGGCAGATATTGGTTAGAGCTCTGATTAAACTGATAATTTCTAACGTTTCAGGGATCAGAAAAACCAATCAGTGGCACAGAGTCCGTATTTGACAACTCTTGTGAGACAGTGACCGGCTTGATTTTCCGAGACGCTTCCAACCGTATGATTGTGGCTTATTCTATTTTCTGTGAGCGGTATTTCATGCATGAAAGTTATATGTTTCCTTTTTTTAGTTATCATATCGTGTTTTTCCATCGGAACTGATGGTTTTCTAGTCTGGAACATTACTCGCTGAACTTCACGACTACAGTTTTCCGCAACCTGACTTTAATGATATGTCGATATCTGTGTTGTACTTACAGTTAGCCTAACACGGCGCGGCATTCACT
>LR538883.1:36669-79190 GCA_900536315.3 Caenorhabditis becei | reverse complement strand
GTAGTGTTTGCCGCGCCGTGCCTAATGTTTTGGTTATTCTGCTTTTAAGATTTTTCTTTTGAAAAATGATCTTTGATACCCTCCACATGGCTGCTCGGGAAAAACCTGACAAGTTGTTATTTAACAACTTTCGACACTTCCACGCAAAGCTCGTTAACAAATTGTCGAAGTCTCCGCCCCTTTTACACGCATTTTACGACAATGGGCGAAACCCGCGAACTGTCGGGCGCACCGTTTAATATACCTAAAAGTAGATAAAAGGGTGCATCCGACAGTTCGCGGGTTCCGCCAGTTGTTGTAAAATGCGGGTAAAGGGGCGTTTTCAATTTTAAAAGAAACTGGTTTCAAAAGAGTCAATGACCGGGGAAGCCAAAAATCACAGAGTCAATATTATCATTGTATATTCCTCACTTGTCAGTCCCCGCTGTGCTTGATGTGTTGTCATGGACACCAACCATTAGCGTATCAACTTCTCTGAGACACTCTTCTTAGAGAGTCTTCTACAACCTTAAAAAAGATGTTTTTTCCTGAAAGTCGCTGAAAATTGAAAATCTAACTGTAGATTTTACTGTGAGATATCGTGTGATCCAATTTGTAATTTTGAAAACGAGATGAAGGTTTGAGATACAACGATGATATCGGTCCAAAATCTTTGAATAGGTCTTTGACTCATTTTGTTCATTGACTCGATCATTGAGCAATTTTGTTCGAAACTTGACCCACTCGATGCGGAACGTTACTCATACATTATGAGCTACGATATTCCAGGCAGCATGGAGCACGATGAAGTTGTAAGCCGTATTGTAGAAGAAATAAAGAGTACGGTAAGTGACTTCAACCTGGATGACCCTTTCGATGATCCCACTCTGGTCACAAATGCATTCATGGACATCCTCTGGCAAGATGAACATGGTAACTCAGCTCTAATGCTAGCTGCGGCGGAGAATCGTATTCTTCAAGTGAAAGGAATTCTCAGTCAAGCAATGAGTGGAGGTAAACTCTGGCAAGTTAGTCGAAGCGATTTTCCATAAACGAAAGTGCCGTTCAGATAATCGATATGCGCAATAAAGATGGCCTTAATTGCGTAGATATGGCAGTAAAGTCTGGTAGCGAAACGTGCGCTATGCTAATCACCAAAGTTGCCAGAGAGTACGCGAAATGGAAAGTAAGGTCATAATTCCCTCTCTCATAATTTTCATCCATGTAACACTTCTGATCTCGAGCAATAATGCAAATTTGACAAGGGAACTCCGAATACACACAGGTTGAGAATTTGCTATAAATTTTTGTGCTGATAGATTCGAGGACGCTGATTACGAAAATCTTATTCTCTACCTGCAGAAACGCCTAACTCTGCAGTTAGAGAATAAAATTTTCGTAATCAGCGTCCTCGAATCTATCAGCACAAAAATTTATAGCAAATTCTCAACCTGTGTGTATTCGGAGTTCCCTTGTGAGTGTTTTTATTGTTACTTTTACCGTACATGTCGCATATTAGATGTTTTTAGCCTCGTCCGGTAATAGAGAGAAAACATGACCTTGTAACGAAAGATGATATCACGTTTGAAACGTTCCCCAAAAACGTCGAACAGCTGGATGAGAATTACGTCAAAGAAGTTTGTTTATGCATTACTGGGAAGTCGATTTTAATCTTTCTAGTTGGTTCGTCAATCTTCCACAGCTTCTGGGCACTCTCTAGTGGTAAAACGACTGAGTCGCGACAAAATCTCTCATAATGTGGTGAAAAGCAGCACTGCCGCTGGTCACAATTATTTGAAAATGGTGAAAAGATCGCGATCAGAGCATTCGAAGCTCATGTCGCAACGTACCTTCTCGGTTGAATCAGAATCCGTTGACTCGGAGCCGTCGACTCCTCAGATGCAAATTCCGCCGCCGGACCACGGAGTTTTTTCGTCTGTGGGAGAGAGAATCCGTAGTATATTCGGAAAAAAAGTAATGTGTGCACGTGTTATTGAAAATACAATAGTTTGCAGCCCCCTCTTCATTCAAAAAGTTTGTTAGTAGTGGCCACCGACCGAGGCCCTCCGCCAACAACTCGCCCAATTTCGGTAGCTAGCAAGCCTTATCAATCAACAGCACAACCAGAAGATGTGATCCACGATTCTCCTATAACACTGAGTTGTCAGGATTCTTTCAGGAGGATCATGTGAAACTACCACAACATTCTTCCGATTCGCCCCCAGCTGATGGTTCCAGTAGTTCTGGAATGGCCCGTAACCCTTTCTGGTCAAAAGACAAGTCGGTAAACACCGTCACCACTCCAAATGCTGTACGTCTTCCTCCACTGAGTATTCGACGCCGTGTCAGCAGCGACCCCCGGAATCGTAATTTTTCGTCGCTGGGCGACGAAAAATAAGTCAAATCAAGCTTCTTCATTGCAATAAAACAAACAATTTTACAATTTTTCGTCCAATAAAGTATTGTGAAAAACAAAAGCTGACATTGAGAACATGCTCATAAAAGAGCAGAGTAGATCGGTATCATGTGAGAAGCACGCGGAAAAGAAACAAGGCATATGGAAAAACGAATTAGGCGTGACATTCATCATGGCCACCTGCTGGATCCTGCTTGTCGAGCTTGATGAGGTCGTCGATACGCAATATCGTGATAGCAGCTTCAGTGGCGAACTTCAGAGATTTCACCTTGCTCAAGGCTGGTTCCAAAACTCCAGCCTCTTTGTTATCACGAATAGTTCCATCTTCGAGATTGAGACCAGCCCTGATGATTTTTTTTAAAAAGAAAACTGGTAAACAGTGCTTCTCACCATTTGAGATGTTGAAGCTGGGTGACGTGCTGCGACTTGGAGTGGTAAGCACGAAGTTTAGTAACCAAATCGGTCGAGTCTCTGGCAGCGTTGCTAGCCAGAACCTTCGGGATGACAAGGAGGGCCTGAGCGAACTCGGCAACGGCAAGCTGTTCACGAGATGACAATGTTTGAGCGAAAGTCTCCAAGAACAGACTGAGCGCAGTTTCGACAGCGCCTCCGCCGGCGACAAGTTTCTTGCTCTCCATTACTCTGCGAACAACGCAGAGCGAGTCATGAACAGAGCGCTCCATCTCGTCCAGCATAACGTCATTGGCTCCACGGAGAATGATGCTGCTAGCAGTCCGAGACTTAGGCCCCTTGATCAGAATGAGCTCGTCATCACTGATTCTTTCTTGAACAACTTCCTCGGCATTTCCGAGAAGAGATGCATCAAAAGCTTCTTCTCCCTCCAAGGTAGCAAGCGACACGGTGAGGGTTGCTTAAATAAAAAAATATAACACAGAAACTAGACATGGACTAACCGCCGGTTGCCTTAGCAATTCTCTTCAGATCAGATTTTTTGCAACGACGGACCGCCATAGCCCCGGACTCAACGAACTGTTTAAGGCAGAGATCATCGATTCCTCCAGTTGTGAGCACAACGTTAGCACCGGCCTTTAGAATTTTTTCGATGCGTCTCTTAGTGATATCAAACTCCCTGAAACAATAAGAAACATAAAAAATGAAGCATGTGAATCACTCACTCTCTACGAATGGCTTCTAATTTAGCTGGATCCTCGACAACAACGGAAATTCCAAGATGCATCTTTGCCTTTTGAAGCGAAAAATCGAGGCACGCGATCTTCGCATTCTGGACACGGAGAGGCATGGCTACAATTTTGAATTAGCAAAATTACTAGAACAAACTTCGCGATTACCTTGACTGGCGACGGTGCAATTCAGAGCGTATCCCTTCACGAGAACAGATTCTCTCGCGCTCTTTCCATGAGCTTTCAGAACATTGACAGCATTAATGGGATATGTTGTTTTTCCATTGTTTTCAACTTTAACGGCTTCGGTAGCATCGACGACCAGCTCTCCGAAAAAATCGGCATCACTGAAAAATGCAAAGACAACTTTTGCAGAAATTTTGTGGAAATACTTACGGTCCGATAATCTTACTGCTCATAGAAGTCTTGGCAGCATTAACAACCGACTGCCTTCCGATGGTGTCAGATGCGAAAGAAATGTTTTCATGAATGTACTTAACGGCCTCTTTGCAAGCTAAGCGGTAACCATTGATAATAGTAGTTGGATGAACTTTCTGCTTAACAAGTTCATCAGCTCGTTTCAGAAGTTCCGCAGCGACAATGACAACAGAAGTGGTACCATCACCAACTTCTTCGTCTTGCAACTGAGCCAACTCCACAAGAACCTTTCCAGCCGGATGCTCTACTTCGAGCTGCTTGAGAATGGTTGCTCCGTCGTTAGTGACAATGACATCTCCAACATCGTCGACAAGCATTTTATCGAGACCGACCGGTCCCAACGATGACTTCACAATGTTGGCAATCGCAACAGCAGCAGTCACTAAAACTTTTAGTCTGACAAAAAAGCAAAAATTGAAATAATACCATTTTGAGATCTGATGCTTTGACCGGTAGTTCTCTTTCCGGTAAGGGCCAAAATTGATTCACCAGCAGACGCCATTACCTGCAAACATTTTTTTGAGTAAAAAAAACAGTTTTTTTTAAGATAACTTGAGAAAAATTTTCGAGAAACATGGCATTTCTCAAAAACTTAAGCGGATTGAAACTGCGAATATTTGAATGCGAGAAAATTCGGGTAGAAATTCAACATTGACCGTAATAAACAAAGCCGCAGCGGTCATTCGTGGTGAGACCCGTTGCCGCACAGCAATTCAATTGAGCGCGTTTGCCCTCAAATTCAAGATAAAATTATACGGTTTGATAAAATAGTCTCAAAATAGCTTTTTATCACCTATTTATTTTTATATATCCAAGCTTTAATTTTTCAAATGTAATTTTTCTCTGCCTAAAATTTATTGTTTTCACAGAATCATATATTTTATGGAGCCACCATGCACATCAAATTCAGGTCAAATAAAAGTGAGTGAAACTGTTATTCTACCGATTTATATTTTTCAAGGTTTTCTATTACCTCGATGATGAAACAACGCCATATGTTTCCGTGATAGAAACCAAAAACGGAGTGGCAACACTTGGAAATTTTAAAAATTCGTTCACAAAACGAGGATATAAGTATTACGGAAAAGAACTGGACCCTGATATTCAGCGGTAAATCGTATTTTCAAGAATAAAACCAAATATTTTCGTTTTTTCAGGGAAGTGAAAATTGAACTAACTCTGGATTCCGACCGACTTCGAAAATCTCAGAATGGGTTTTATGAAGTTTTTTTGGTCAGCACACCTGGTTACGGAACCCTACCCCGAAACAGTGGAACAATGACCAGACCACAGCGGGTTGCGTTGGACAAGGTAATTTCCAACAAGTTTTCTAAATTTTGAGGATTCCGCAGAGGCGGAGGCGAAGTGCGGATTTTGATGCGGTACCATACTCGAATATCAGTTTGTCCGAAGGGACTGTTGTGAGCAGTGAGTTCGAAGACGTTTCATTCAATTTAATACAGTTCGCAGGGCGTGCCGGGGAACATCTTGCTGAAATGTACACCTCGAATTCCGAAGATCCTTATACTTATGACGAAAACGGTAGACTAATAGGAGACACCTCTTCACTTTACGAACCATTAGCTGCAAGAGAATTTGATCAAGAGAGGAGGCAGAAGAGGAAACCAAAGAAAGAACGATTCCGAAGACCATATGTACCCAGCACCATTAGCTCGGCCACCGAGTCCAGTATTGCAAGTGGACTTCCCCGGATCTTAGAAATATGTTTATCAATGAAAAATGTACCGTATCTTGGATTGAGTGTGTGCACTATTGATGGTCACATATTCGTTTCCGAAATTGCTCCAGAGGGAGCAGTCGAGAAAGATGGTCGTGTCAACGTTGGTGATCAGATCCTTCAAGTGAATAGGATATCTTTCGAAGATTTGAACGGTCCTCAAGCTGTTCGGGCATTGAGAGATGCGGCTGCTTCCAAAAGGTTAAAACCACAATATATTTCACCTTCTGTTCGTGAATTTCAGGCCGATCACTTTATACATCAGCAAATATGCGAGGACCGCCGCCAGTGAGTACGATGATCCACTTGCTTCTATGGCTTCTGAAACCATGCCGCTGGATGTAGGAGTTTGGGTTGAAACAGCAGTGTAAGCGAGTCTTTTCTGTAAAAAAGATAAACAACGTTTAAAGACAAACAACGGAGAAAATGAAAGCGTTAGGGCTAGATCCACAAGAGCAGACTATCACTACAATTGATGATAGTACACTTCCGTTCACATCGACTGCCAGTGATGATGAGGTACATTTTTTCAAAAAATTGTTGCAATCAACTTCATCTAGGAACGAGTGTTGTATGATCAAAGGCGGAACGGGATTCCTCGGGGACTCCTGGAAGAAGCCGACCGGAAGCGGGAAAATGAGCAGAATGAGATAATAGAGAATCTCACAGAATTGTTAGATCCCATGATCGTTGCTCGTTTTATGGCACGTTCAGATTCTGGATTGGTTGTTAAAAACAGAAAATGGCTGAAGATATTGGTCCCAATGTCCTTTATTGGTAAAACTAATGATGATGTATGTTTTAATCGTAGAATTTAAAGGTCGGGACCTCATCACCTGGCTTATGAAGCATATGTCGGATATTCACAGCAAGAAACACGCGAAAGCGTATGCTTCTCGACTTCTAGCCGCTGGACTGATAAGGCATGTTGTCAGCAAGTTAACTTTCACTGAAAACTGTTATTATGTCTTTGGTGACGGAATTCTTACGAATGATCGGAACTCCACTGTCACATCCGGAGCCAGTGGCACTATGAAAGCTGAGGCTACAACCGAGGTTACGTATGTTGGGTCCCCAGCCCCAAACGGAATTGGAGTTCGTCTTGCTACGGGACGTGGCATTCCACACCGTCTCGAAACCACTACATTAAGTCCAGTAGCTCATGATCAGACCTGGCTACGAAGACGTCGCGATTGTGAGAGTCCAATGACGAACGACTATGCTTCGATGGTGGGAGAGAGTCAAATTGGAATGCATCCTGCTGGAAACTATAACATGTTCGGAGCCAAAAGCAACAAACAATTAACGGCATCTTCGCAAGTGACTTCCTCTAGTCTAACGAACGGTGAAGATATCCTAGTTAACTTTTCTCACCTCAATCAGTCACGAATTACAGGAAGTGGCGGAATAGGAGGTCCCCCACCGACTCCTCTTTCCAGCACAATGGTTCTAGCCTCTCCGATTCAGTCGCAGATCGGAGCCGATTTTGACGATGATTATGATAAAAAACGAATTTTACGTACGTGATGAGCAGTTTACCGTATTATCACATATCTTCAAAAAGCGTTGTTAACAATTAACTGTTTAACATCTCATTCCCCTACTTCTTTCCCTGACCAATTCGCTTTAGTACTGTAACATTTATTCGTGCCTATTATTTATATAAAATTATGTAGTTAGAAAATGTTTAATTGTTAAAATTCATTCATTTCGAAAATCTATGGGAAAGAAGAAATACATTGACGGAGCCGAAGACGGTTTCCGATGTCCACTCGACGTAATGAGATACTGGAAAAAATTTGGAAATTAAACAACTAAAATTGCTGATAACTGTCTCGAGAAGTGTCCCACGAACACATATCGGCCGAACAAATAGAGAGATCTTTCGTTTTTGAAGCTACTGTGCAGTGTACAATGAACTTCCGATGCCAATTGTCTTTTTTCAGAAGACCGCTAGAGACTTTCTGAATTATCTGAAGAATATAAATTAAGTTATTCAACATTTAGTCCGAAACTTTTTGAATCCAACTAGTCGTTTTCAGCGGGGAGTAGATATCTTTGCCGATAACCTCTTCGAATGCCTGCAATCCCGCACGTATATAAACAACACACCGAGTGCCGGTTCGGAGGTCAGCGTGGTGTAGTGCATACACGCCGGTTTTACGTGCTGAGGGCCGCTTGATCGCCTCCGCTTCGCCGTCAGTGACGACCAAAAGTTATCCCTGTCTGAATGCTTGTGAGGAAAGAAGACTATGGTAACATTCCGAGACAATATTTTGAATTTTTATCAAACCTTCAAAATTAATGTTTTCACAATCATCCCTTCCATGCCTTTCTCTTTCTGTACGTTCATTGTAGGCTTAGTAGGTTTACCACACACTTCCGACTCTACGTGAGAAGAAAAGCAGGAAATTGAAGTAGAAGAACGAATTGAATCTGATGAGATTCAGGTGACAGATAAATAAATACTTCCAGGCTAACTTGTCATACTAGAGAAGTCCGAAGATTCATGAAGAAAAGTAAAACAAAAAATTATTGTCACCATAAAGGTTCACGTCACGTTGGACTCCAAAGTTTGGAGAAGTCCTGAAAACCAGGGAAATGAAACATATTGAATCTCTCTTTTAATACTATACTGCCCGCCGGCTTCGTCGGTTTCCAGTCTTAGTGTTTTGACTGGGTGCCGGCTAGACGTCTCCGCGGAACGCCTTCGAAGCTTCGGCGACTTATGAGTCATAAGTCGCTATAGTTATGACCTCCCTGTTTCCTAAAAAAACTGCGAACGGACAAAGTCATGACTCAGGTCACAAACAAACAAACAGACCCCATGTACATGGTCATGTCAATTTTATATAATAAGAATCTTTATCTTTATCTTTACTAATAGTAGTTGACAACTTCTGTGTGTGTGTGTGTGTGTGTGTCTGTCCGTCGTTCCGCGGCCGTTTCTCAGTAACCAGTAAGACATTTCCGTCGTTTCTTCGCAGAGCTCTGCAGAGGAGTCAAGTCCTATGGAAACTCGGTACACGATAATTTGTTAAGGGTTATTTATTCTGTGAACCAAACAGGAGCACAAACTAGGCAAAGAGCGACGGCTCACATCGTCTTCTCCGCCTGGTTTTCCCGCCTTCGGCGATGCGAACCGTCACGGCTCTGTTTCCTCTCACGTTGAAAAGTTTTAGAATTAAACACGTCGCTCTCGCGCAAGTTTATAACCGGATTAATTTTCTGAACATTCAATCAACTTTTTCTCGGATTGTAGATACAGATTGTAATTCATGTATTTTTAATTTATAAAAGAGGTTTTCAAGTCTGGTTTACTTTCGTGTATTTTCATGTTAAATGTTCCTGATAAACAAAATGAATAAAAAACAAAATTTTTCGCATAATATTTTTATGCATTATACTTTTAATTATGCAGCTTATGCAGTATCCCGATATATCGGTGAACACTCGCGGCCGAAGGCACGAATAGAATAATGCAATCGTGCTCGACCTGCTCTGCTGTGTACTCCTCTCGGATAACGCGAGAAGAGGCGGCAATGAAATTTTTACCAACAGAAATTGTTTTATGAAATTTTCCCGCATCCTTGTAAATCTGTTACTAGGGAGGTATTTTACCGCATCCTTAGAAAAATTATTTTAAAAAAACTCAAAAACATAACACGATTTGTCAGGGCTGTCCATCCGGCCGGCCGAGGTGATTTTTTATTCGATTAAGAATTTTCGAGAGAGCTATTTTTAGGGTCATGGACATTTCGGCAAGGTTTCAGAATAATTGAAAATTTTTGAGTGTGTCTCGACTGAACCCCGGCTGGCCGGATGGACAGCCCTGCAGTTTTCTGAGATTTTTAATGCTAAATTCTTATTGGAAAATGGGCGCATTGCAAGGCCTAGATAGGTAACAGATTTCAAAAATCCTCAGTTCTCTAGCTCATGAATTCTCGAATATTATTTTTTCATTGAATCAACGTTTTATAGAGCACTCTAAGAGCAGCGCAATTCAGCTGAGCCAGAACGCGCATCTACACTTGTTTATAAATAGTTTTTTCTCAATGATGTCTTGAATAGCCCGAACACTCTTTCAAAAACTTTTAGCATAAGTTCGCGAACTAGTTCGTATAGCCCATATGTTTGACTGTAAGCGCACACTCACATTCAATTGTTATCTTTTAACTTGTAAAATTTTCCTGAACGTTAACAGACAATTTTCAGTACCTTCATCATCACATATCGACTAAATTCCCCCACGTATGAATAACTATAAAAATAACAATCACAACGTAAAAGGTACTGATAACAGATACTGTCGTAAAATACGTTTTTATCAGATCCGTCGAAGAGTGAGAGTAAATGCATGGGAATGCAGGATGAAGAAGACTTTGTAGACGAAAAGGTGAGTTATTTTACAATAGAAATATTTTTAGCCCAATTTAGTCAAACAATACTGTGAAAATAAACTGAACGGTTAGGATGACATTGGATTATTGTTTTTATTGCTCTTCTAAAGATTCAGCCGATAGCTTCGTGCCAACATTCATCGACTAGGGCTCGTCACAATTGGACGGTGTTTTCGAACCGTTTGCGGGATGCATTGAACCACAAGAAACTCGATGACCAATCACATCTTATCATTTTTGACGTAAAACTTATGCCGGGCTCACAATGCATGTCGATCTCAGAGAAAGGTTCCAATTCCTCTGAACAACTCGTAAAATTTACCGCTCCGGATACATCAGTTACTTCACTTACTTTAGCTAACGGATTTGATAACACGGGAAATCTTCAAATTTGGCCGGGATCTGAAGCATTGGCTTGGATCTTTCGGGAAAAATTGCTAACTATTAAAGGAGAATACTGTTTAGAATTAGGAGCAGGCTTTCTTGGGCTAACGAGCTTCATGTTAGCACGAGCGCATCCAAACGTTTTTTTCTGGGTTACAGATGGCAATGCTACATCTGTCGAAAGTTTGAATAACACAAAAAACATCAACAGAGATTTCTGCCATAATGTTACGATCTCAAAACTGTTATGGGGTCCAGATGATCTTGGGCTAAAGTTCGACACTATTCTTGCAGCCGACTGTGTTTTCTTTGAGAAGTTTCACGAAAGCTTCATGCAATGTATTTCCATTCACTTGAAATTTGATGGGATTGCCTATATTAGTAGCCCACAGCGAAAAGGGAGCCTGAAGAAATTCGTAGAAAACGTGGGAAAACATTGGAAAATGTTCGAAGTGAAGTTTCTCTCAAATGTAAACTTATCACTTTCTGAAAAGTATAGGTCCTTTCTGCTAAGCGAGAAGGAGATTGATGAAAACCTTCCTGTCATTCTTTCCATACGTTTTGTCTCAGTTAATAATTTTTGCTTTTCGAAATAAACATTCTAATGTGTGGTAATACTAAAAATATTTCAAAATCTCATTAAATACTATTAATAAGGAAATGAAAGGAGCTATTCACATTGGCGTCCTCAAAGCATCCGACGATATTTGTATCAAAGTTGGTGACCGAAATGGTGTCGAGATGAATATTAGTGAAGACGTTGTCAGCAAAGTAGCTGCTTTTGTTTGGGATACCGTCTGCAATTCTTGGATTGACGACCTCTCAATCTTTGCTGGACATGGCAATAGACAAAAAATTCAACTGGAAGACATATCTTTGATGACGAGGAGAAGTCCGGAATTGGTATGTTTATTCATAGTTGACCAGACAGGCGGCTACGACTCACGCCGCCTCTTCGCCTGATTTTCGGGAAATACTCAGTTACTACCGGCTCAAAGCTATTTGGCAATTACTGAATGTCTACCGGATTAATGACTCCAAGGCTCATTGACTACCTGCGGCTTAATGACTACCCCTAGATTTTTGACTACCTGGATTTCTGACTACCCGGCTGAATGACTACCCTAGAAAAAGTTCGAAGATTTTTGACTACCTGAAGTCTTTGGACCTGGAACTGGATTTTTGACTACCTCCGGCTTTTTGACTACTTCTCCAGGCTTTATGACTACCTCAACAGCTCATCCGGATCTTACTTTAGTTTAACTAACTAAAGATTTCAAGTATCTCTGGTGTAGGTTGTTGGGAGATACCTCACCCTCATGGGCTCAACTTTGGGTTACTGTAAATAACTAAAAATCAAAGGTAAATAATTTGAGAGTCCAAAGTTGGTCCAATACGAGGTAGTCAAAAAGCCGGAGGTAGTCAATAATTCAGTTCCAGGTTCAAAGACTTCAGGTGGTCAAAAATCTTTTTACGGTAGTCAAAAATCCAGGCAGTCAACGCCTTCAAAAGAAGGGCGTCTCGGAAAGACTCTTGAAAAATAGAAGGGCAAACCCTTCTAATAGAGGTTTTACGGTAGAGATTTTTTTCTAAACTTTTTTTTCAGTTTCAGAGTGCTTCCTTGCATTCAGATCAATTTTCCTCTCTGAAGTCAACTCTCAGCGAATTCGAAAAAGTAAAAAGACGGAAGAATAACGAAAGTATGTCAGCATCTGGGACCCCGACGTTTCAGAATGCGTCATTTCAGAACGCGACGTCTCAGAACTTTTCGACCAATCAGCGCGCTGCGCGCTGCTGACCGAGCGCGCTAATTGGTCGAAAAGTTCTGAAACTTCGCGTTCTGAAAGACTCATTCTGAAACGTCGGGGTGCCAAATATATTATTAAAAAATGTCTTTCAGGCCCGGAACGATCATCTTCCGGATATGCATTGAACACTTCAACCTCTGATAAATTAACGTTACTTTTTCCAAGAAAAAAGACAAAAACAATTTCACCGCTGTTTTCATCAACTTTGAGAAATGGTGGAAGAGCTCCTAAGCTATTCCAAGACTACAAAACCCCAGTTCGGCCATTAAAATCAACTATCAGCGATGGCATACAGTATGATGAAAAAAGAAAAACTATTCGGCCTTATACTCTATCGGAGAGGGGAATGGAGAATGACATGGTATGTTTTAAAAGTTCAAAAAGCTGGAGGTGAGATTGAGGAATAATATTATCGTTGTATTTCAAACTGAGAGTGCGGCGCACTTTTTTCCGAACGACACTCCGCGATATCTCGCCACGAGCGAAAGCGCCTTTTGGCGGGGTACTGTAATTTTTTATTGCGAATTTTCACTTTTTTCATTGATTTTCTACCGATTTCTCGCGTTTCTTTGCATAAAAATCATAAAATATGATTATTCCGGTGTATATAGGTAGAAAATTAATGAAAAAAGTGAAAATTCGCAATGAAAAATTACAGTATCCCGCCCGAAAGGCGCTTCCGCTCGTGGTGAGATATCGCGGAGTGTCGTTCGAAATAAAGTGCGCCGCACTCTCAGTTTGAAATACAACGATAATATGCAAATCAGAATCATCATCATCATCATCATTCTTATTATATAAGTTTCTAGTGGCGTGTGTTTGTTTGTTTGTTTGTCCGTCCGTCCGCTTTTCTTCATTTCTAGAAAGTGGGGGGTCACGGGACGCCGAAGGCGTTCCGGGGAGACGGCGCAGCCGGCTCCGAGTCAAAAAACCTAGACTGTAATGCCGGCGAAGCCGGCGGGACAGTCTAGTTCTTATAATAGTAGTTTCACGTCGTGTCTGTTTGTCTGTTTGTTTGTCCGTCCGTCCACAGTTTTCTTCATTTCTAAAAGTTTTGAAAACTGGGAGGTCACGAGACGCCGAAGGCGTTCCGGGGAGACGTAGCCGGCTCCCAGTCAAAAACCAAGGGACCCCGACGTTTCAGAATGCGTCATTTCAGAACGCGACGTTTCAGAACTTTTCGACCAATCAGCGCGCTAATATTCACGAAGAAAAAAAAATCCGCTCTTTCAGAAAAAAAACTATCACGAAAGCGACAGTTGTCTGGCAAGTGGAAGGAAGTGTTCAGCGGATAATGTAGATTGCGGAAAATTAAATGCTACACCTGAGTTCACAACAAATGTTACTGAGACGCACGAAAATTCCAATGAACGTCAGTTTTCGATGGGATGTTTTTAAAAACCTTTTTGCATATTGTAGAGTTCGGCTTCAAGGCAAGTAGCTCAGAACAGCCTCGAATAGCGGCTCAAAAAATTTTCTCGAAAGCCAACAATGCGAACAGTGTTCATTCATCATTCCGCACGGATAGGTTTTTTCTAAGCCTCGATTAACTCCAACTCCTAATTTCAGCAGAGAGCACAATAATTCTACTCAGCACAACCCGACTGAACAAATGTCGACAAAAAAAAACACCAAAAAACTAAATTTCGTTGGAAATAGTTTTGATGAGTTTGACTTTGACATTTAAAAACAAATAAATTTGTTCGGGTTTTTTTTTCAAATTGTGCGACGAGCCATGTTGATCTTCTGGAGTATACCTTACAGTCTGGCATTTTGAATATCATATATTTCCTTGTTCGGGCTGTTCAAAAATTCGTTATCTAAATTTTTCAGCAAATCGGCTTCTGAAACTGATAACTGATGTCCGTGAATATATCAGATATTGATGATACAATGGGGGAAGAAATAAGCACTGAAACTCGAGCACTGGAAGAAGTGCTAAATTCATTTATGTACTATTCCACATTTGGAAAAGATAAAATATTAGGAATGATCAAGCAAATGAGGTTGCCAAAAATTAAGAAACTTTTGACTCAAAAAAACCTTCTAGAAATATCCCTCAAGAACACCAAATAATAATCGGTGGTCAGTTCAAGGCCCACATTAATAATGTTCGAGACAGAATAGAAAAGAATCAAGAGTAAGTTTCAAACAAATATCGTATTCCCGCGATTAGGAAAAAGAGTTTATCGACCGTGGTTTTAGTTTCTGCGCTTACTTTTCTTTTTTTCTTTCTCTCACTTCTCATGTTTCGTATTCTTCTTCTTGAGATGACCTTCTAATTCTTATAAGGGAACTTCGTGAACTCACCACTCTAGGATATTACGAAAAAATATTTTCCTGATAGAGAAAAATGAGTTGATTCCGAATCAGTTTTCAGACGCTGCCAGTCACCAAACCCTGATGTTTCAAAAATCTTCAAAGTTCCCAACTCTTTACCATTGGGTTCCCCCGTTTTTCCATTGCCGAACCCTGACCTGACCTGGTCCCAGAGATTTCCAGGTGAGTGCGCGGCAATGAAAAAACGGGGAAACCAAATGGTAAAGAGTTGGAAACTTTGAAGATTTTAAAATCATCAGGGTTTGGTGACTGACAGCGTCTGAAAACTGATTCGGAATCAGCTCATTTTTCTCTATCAGGAAAATATTTTTTCGTAATATCCTAGAGTGGTGAGTTCGCGAAGTTCCCTTGTTAATCGCGGAGATACTGAAGGTTATTTTTTCAATAATCAATAATTAAAATAACAGAGTATTGAAAATGATAGTCAATAATGGTATGGGAGTGTTCGGTGATAAGTTCAACAAAGCAGTCCGGATCCATCAAGATAGGTATTTATATTAAACGAATGAAAATGACGAGGTAATTACGTTTGAGGCGCCCCACTAACGACTTTCTCTCTAAAGTCTTCAGTACAATGAGACAAATTTGCCGCGAGTGGTCAAATGAAGGAACTCCTGAACGAACTGCAACATTTCAACCAATAATTGATGAAATTAACAGACTATATCCTAAAGAAAGCGTGAAAAGATCTGAGATTAAAATTTTTGTTCCTGGTTGTGGATTGGGACGCTTACCTCACGAATTGATCGAAGAAGGATATTCAGTCCAAGGAAACGAGTTCAGCTTTTTCATGCTGCTGACATCATTCTTCATTCTGAATACGTGTAAAAAGGTAGTTTTGAAGAATTTCGTCTTAAAATAGTGAAAATCTTCAGGTCGATGAGCACACAATTTATCCATATATATTTGACAGAAGTAATTCGTGGACGTATGAAGACCAGACTCGAGGAATCTCTTTTCCTGACAAACTGCTCTCAAAGGATAACTTAGTTCGGCGGAACTCTTTCTCGATGTGCGCAGGCGACTTCTTAGAAGTAACTAGAGACGCCACCTTCAATGTCATTGCTACTGCCTGGTTCCTCGATACAGCTCATAACGTCATAGATTACATTGGTACGGGTGTTTGAAAGAATGGGTTGTCAAGTAGTCTTTAAAATGTTCCAGAAGGAATACACCGAAGTTTGGATGAAGAAGGCGTCTGGATAAACGTAGGACCACTCACATGGCATTACGAAGATGTGCAGAATGAACTCTCTATCGAGCTGCCGTATTCAGAAGTTATGCGTATAATCAAAGAAAAGGGGTTTGAAGTTATCAATGAAATGCGAATAGACAGTAAGTATACTGTAAATCGGAATTCAATGCTTCAAAATCAATACACGTGTGCGTATTTTGCTGCGAGGAAAAAGAAGACCGATTAACTCGAAATTTGAAATGTAATATTCAACTTTATATCTCGGTAAACATTTCTTAATCAACTATGATATTGTCTATCAAATTCTTTTCTCATTTCTTTCTCTGTCTTCTTCATCTCTTCCGTTGCGTACTGTTCTTTGATACGAGCAAGAGATTTTGCTCCCTCTCTGTCAGATGCAGTTATCTGAACGAATTCGCCACTCTAACAATGTTCTTTTGCTAGAAAGTGTATTTACCTGTCTATTAATCAGCTGAACAATATGACCACGATCATTGATGTGAACATCGAGGGCTCCCTCCTTAACTATCATCGTCGTTTCTTTCTGTGTGATGAATGATGGTAAATAGGAGAGAAAATTCGATTTCAACGTAGAAAGACGCCAGAGAACAACGATTATGTCTTCGTTTTCATAAACACAGGAGCCAATCCACTGAAAATTGTATTTATGAAAATGTTCATAGTCCTCATCATCATCTTCACTATTACTAATCGAAAATTCCTGTCTGTCTGACGTTCCGCGGCCGTTTTTCAGCAACTAATAAGTCACTTTCGTCGTTCCTTTGTAGATGGAACAGGTGCACGAGAACTTGAAAAGGGTTCCTTATTCTGTGAGCCGAAACAGAGCGCAAGCTAGGCATTCGAGGCTCTTTTTCAATGCTCATTTCTGAAACGCTTTCTGCGCTAGCTGACTCGGTACGCTTCAACACGCCATGTACACGAGGTTTTAAGAGTTCCTTCTTTTGTAAAGCGAACAGGTGCGCAAACTATGTATCTTAGGCCCGATTTCCAGGCAATTTTTATTTGCTCGGTTATCTGTTAGTTGTAAACATCGTAAATGTAACTTTTCCGATTTATTTCTCCGACTCGGAGACTCCAAAAAAACAACCAACCTCAACTTTATTGAATGGGGACAAGTACCGATAGTACATCCTGACTTTAGCTATGTGAGACATTAGTGAAGTTCGACCACTCAAATTGTACGAAAATACGCGATCTTCAAATTTCACATCGTTTTCGCAAATTTCGATAACGTCTCTGACATTTGACTTCAGTACAAGTGGCGTCTGTCAACGATTGAAATTAATGAAAATACTCTTAAAATGCGCTTACTATTTTTTGTAGCAACCAATCAACTTTTAATAGAGTACTCGTTGTTGGAACTGAAGTATTAGAAGATGAGTTCCGTTGAAGATTGGGCCTGGCACAAGGGCGGCAACCTTCAAAAACAATTGTTAATACAATAAGGGGATGAAAATTCCATTACTCACCTGCCACAGCCATTGGAATGTTTAAATTGTTCCGCAAAAAGATAGATCTTGTTAACAGAGCGAGGTGCATATCAAAATAAACTGGATTCTAATAGCTGTTAAATATCTCGGAACCATTTTAAAATCGAAAGTACAAAAGTCGATATACAATCAAAACAAAACTATTTCACAAAACGCCGAGTTTATTTTATCAAAAGAGAGGGGCGGATTCCCAAGCCGGTTTGGCTAGGAATGAAGTTGAAACTTTACAAGAAAAACTATTTGCTCGTAGTAGTGATCACATATAAATATTTCGTGTAATGAATCCACACCGAATGTACATTGAAATATACATATATAGAGTCAAATGATGTGGATTAGTGAAAAATCTGATAACAAAATCGAAAAAATTGAATAGGGAGAGATTAGAACAAAATCTGGAGACACCGACTTATCATTTCAGAAAATTATCAACAGTAGTTGTCAATTTCGCTGCAACCCACTTATTTAACGATTAAATGGAGAATAAAAATCACTGAAGCTTAGCATCCGAGGGACTATTTGTACTTGAATGTGAAGCGACATCACCAAAGTTCAGATACTGGCAAATGTGGGTTGGTAGTTTGTTTTGGCTTGCCGAAAGCTGATGAAATATCGCTTCGGCAGCAGTCAGTATTTCATCAACTTTCAAGTGCATGGATAGATCATTGACATGCTGAAAACGGAACAATTGAAGCTGCCGTTGTTTTATTCTAACCTTCAAAATTTCCGTTAAACCGAACTGGTTATCAATGATAATATTAGATTGCGAGTCCAAGATCGCGACGCAGACCAGAAGAAGAAAGCGTGGACACGGTTGTCCTGACCATATAACCTAAAAAATATGCATTCAAAAAAATGTAAATCAGGAACTAGACTAACCTCCCAAAGTTTGCATGAGTCTAGAAACGAAAATTCTCGTTTAAACCATACGAGTACCCAACGGAAGCAGAAGTACATATCATCTGATTGGTGACTCTCTGCAACTGACAATGAAAAGTCTTTCTATATGTATCTAACACACCAAGATAGTTAGCCAACTTCGGATTTACTATCATTACCAGATCTCGCAGTTGATTCATTTGCATTTTGATAAAAGCTTGATCCTTTTCGAAGTTTCGGTGCGTCATTTCCATTAAGCCGACAAAACACCAAAACGTGTCGGCTTCGTTTTTCATAACGAACAATAGCGGAGAGGCGAAATCTGACATCCCTTGTACGTATCCAAGATCGAAATTGTACATCACATATGTCATCAGCACATTGTGCAGCAACGTCAAATTTACATTTTCTTCGCCTTGGAAAAATGGTACTGTTCTATCCGTACGCGCCACATCTTTTTCTGAAAATCTAAGTTGAATAAAAATCAAAGCTATTTAACGACGAACCGACGAGAGACTTCCTCTTGGCAAATTTAGCAAAGCGCTTCTCTTGGTCTTCTGTAATAGACAACCACTGATTTTTCATGTTGAAATATTCCTGAGCTAATTTCTCCCGCTTCTTTTCGAAGACAGCATCAGTTTCGTTCCACTGCCGATAACCTAGCAAGCATTTCCATGCATCTTTTCTTAGCTCGGCATTCAGTCCGCCACGAAACACGTTCATTTTCAGATGATGAAGTTTTTTCAAATCAAACGATCCATCCATATTTTGAAAAGAGTTCCAAATTTGTTGAGTGACTGGCATCTCACGATAAATTTCAGGTCGGGGGGGTAACTCGAGTTGTGTGACTACTTCAAATTCGCTCGCAGCATCCGAATGCACTCTCATCTGCTCTTCGGCTAGGCGTAACTCCCTCATCAATCTAATTTTTTCTTCTTGTGAAACAGCGTCCGTATCGTTCAAGATTGAAGGGATAACCTGATCTTGTACAAAAGAGGTTATTTTACTGAAACCTGTCATTGCTGTCATATACGGGTTTTGCATGAATCTCTGAAGTATGGTTGATAAGGTAAATCCGCGACGCCTCGAAACAAACCGATAGAATATCTCCGTTTTCGTCTAACATGCTAACGCTTTTAGCAAGAGCTTCTGACTTTTGATCTACTACGATAACTAGGTTCGAATCCCGATGCGACCTTCGGAGAGTTATATACCTGGAAGAAAATCATAAGAACTGTTATTCATGATTCATATTCGAACCCTTGAAGAGAGTCGACGAAAGACCCAGTAGAGGTATTCTTGAAATATAATGGAACTTGGCTGCTTCCATCCCGACAAATGAGACGAATCGAAGGGAATCCAACACCTTGAAAATTGATTAGACGGAAATGGCGCAAAAACAGTAAATGATAACTTACCTTTCTTGGGTTCATCGTTTCGGAAACTGCTCAAATCGTTAACATCAAGAGAGAAAGCTGTCTTCGTTCCATGATCTCTTTTTTCTTCGGGGCTTCGCGAGTGCACCATTTCTCCTTTCCCGTCATCTGATGTCATTACCCAGGTCACATCCGGGTCTTCACAGTGATTCCATTCAATAAAAACTCCATTCGCTCTTTCTACGATAGTTAGCACCCCGGGTAAGTATTCTTGAGAATCTTCTGATACTTTGGCAGCCACTCCATGGATTCGAAAAACTACCTTAACGTTGCCTTGTTTTTTGATTTGATTTAGCAAGCATAACGTTCCATGCCCGGAATTTTAGCTTCCTATGCGGCATAACTTTTGCTTCTTAAACGATTAGCGAGAGCTACAGATTTGCTTCCTAGTGCTTATGTATATAATTATACAAGACTGTCCACCGGCATCCAGTCGCTTTTTACCCTGAGCCAGCTGCGGCGTCCCGTAATCCCCCCCCCCCCACTTTATAAAATTGAGGGGAAGTACGAACGGACGGACAAAGTCACAAAGCCACAAGCAGACCCTACGCTAAATATATAACTGACTTTGTCTGGAACTATGCTCCGAACCATCGAATCCAAATTCTCATCCATTTCCCTTGTGTTTTGCGCTCGCTTTGTTTTCACGTATCGATATGCAAGATAGGGCAACATTCAAAACATTTGCTGAAACGAACAAAAGTGAACGATGAAAGTCGGATATACACGGTTAGATCCGAAACCAAAACGAGAACAATCGGCAAATACGAATAATGAATATGATAGTTCCGAAAATAGTTTTCGCATTCCAACAGAAAAAGAACAGGAAAAACCAGGAATTGTTTCCGGAACACTCCCGAGAATTCAGGTAGGACGGTTTTTAATTTCAAAAAGGTTGTGATAAAATTTAACAAATAATTTTTCGTTATAACCGAATCAGCTGATCGCAATTGCGACTGGAGTATTCGTCCTCGAGTGATTGCGCAACCTTCCCGAACTTCGGCCAGCAGGTTTTATGCCATTCGTTTCCTAGGCCAGCAAGTAAAGTTGTAAAGATAAAGCTGCAAACATTCTTTTCACTGCCGACTTTGTTTTACTGCAGTAATATACTGTTGCCGAAAAGGTCATGTCTCCAAGCTTTTTACCCGTGGCTCGTGTTGAGATGCCAGAAGCAATCCCCAGGAAATAAGTACTCGGTACTCCTAGGGAAACTTTCCGACAGACTTGGAAAGTCTTTGAAAAGTCTTTGAGAAGTTTTTTGGGAGGTACACCGGAAGACTTCTAAAGTATGTTGAAAGATTTTCCGGTGACTGAAAATCGGGTAAAATTTCGCAATTTTCAGTAGCTACTTATGCATAATTAGATACTTCACAAGGGAACTTCGCGAACTCACCACTCTAGGATATTACGAAAAAATATTTTCCTGATAGAGAAAAATGAGCTGATTCCGAATCAGTTTTCAGACGCTGCAAAATCTTCAAAGTTCCCAACTCTTTACCATTGGGTTCCCCCGTTTTTCCATTGCCGAACCCTGACCTGGAAATCTCCGGCACCGCGCTCACGTGTACGCACTCGGTTCCCATCTCTCACAATCGCCGATTGGCCAAGTGGATAGTGTTGTTGATTACTACGCGCACGTTCCAGGTTCGGTTCTCTTGATCTTTCTTTTCTTTTTGCAGTGTTTGATCAGCTTTCTAATTCTTCGAAAAATACAAAAAAAAAGTGTTCTGTAACTTGTTTCTTGTTTTCCCACAGTTGGAAATACACTGCAAAAAGAAAAAAGAGCAAGAGAATCGAACCTGGAACGTGCGCGTACTAATCAACAACACTATCCACTTGGCCAATTGGCGATTGTGAAGATTTTTGAAGATTTTAATAATCATCAGGATTTGGTGACTGGCAGCGTCTGAAAACTGATTCGGAATCAGCTCATTTTTCTCTATCAGGAAAATATTTTTTCGTAATATCCTAGAGTGGTGAGTTCGCGAAGTTCCCTTGTCAATCTTTTAGGATGTATCCTTTATTTTAAGCTGTGAAGACAACCAGATACCCGTTGGGAAAAGTTCAATAAAATTATCCGTAAGGTCAAGGTAACAAAAATCATACACGCAAAAGGTTTAGAAACGAGTATTCATGTCCGATAAAACGATCATAATTTAATATGCGACATAAATATTCTACTACTCCACTTTCATTTGACAACAGAGGTTCAACTAAAGATATTAATTAGATGATAAGAGTGGATTCACTGATCTCGATGATTCAACTGTGTGGATGTGCAAATACTTTCCTGAAATAAGAATTCTCTGAAGTCTAATTCGTTCTGAAATTAAACAATCTAACCATCAGAAGTGTTCCCTTCCATGTTCGTCTTCGTATACATATAGAATACGCAAAATCCAATCGATGCTGCGGCCACGAAGAGTAAGGAAATCTGAAGAAAAGCTCTTTTAAATGAAATTGCTGAGCTCATACTATGAAAAAGTTTCTCGTGAAGTTTTGAGCCGTGAGAACTTCGCTCGAATCTAAAAAAAAGCAATTGGAATGGGTTATGAGAAGTACCACTCACGTTTTAATGCAAGTCTGCACATGTGTGCAACATATCGGGCGCATTGTACTTCATGGAGGGAGTCCGATTCGGAAGCATCTAACATACAATGACATAACTGTAATAAGGTGTTTGACTTGTCTATTAAAGGTTAATACTCACGTCATTTGCACAAAAATCTACCGAGTGAGCAAGTGAGCACAGATCAAAATTTGTTGCACATGAAGCTAATGTTACTGAAACAATCTTAAGTTACAAATCGAAATTCCAGCTGAAGAAAACGCACTATTTACATATGGGCAATAAGAATAGAGATTCATATAGTCTCTTTCTAATTCTGGAACAGTCTTCGGAGTGAATAGAACATTTGCAGAAGGTTTTTCTGGATCAGTGTAGTTAGAGTCACCGTACGCAAACGATCCGAGTATCTTTAAAACGACACAAGCATCTGCTGTAGAAGCGCGACATTTGTATCCTTCGGTTGTTGGCAAGCGAGTGACCATCTTAAGTTTCGAAGTTTTTTCTGTTCATTTTTATTCCTATGAAAACGACTTGTTCAATAGAACTTTCTCTTTTTATCTCATTCAAAGCGTTTAGAAATTTTCGTGAAAATTTGGGAAAACGTTTTTCTGAAGCGCACTCACGTCTGTCCAAACGGAAATTGTTTTTTTGCTGCGCAGGTCTACAAGAGGTAGGTCTCTATAGAAACGCTTTAGAGATACGTTTCATCTCGGAAATTTCGGAACATGTGATCAAGAAAAAATCCGAGGCCTACCAGAGAAGAACTATTAGATAAAGTTCATGTAGTATAGCTTTGTTCGTTCAACTCACCCTGTTGCATTCACAGAAATCTTCGTCACATTTTTCCTGACCGTTCTGCTGCCCATAGCAATCATCATGAATTGCACAACAATGATTTAGAGCAGCTGAAAATTAGTATTTGAAAATTTTCATCGATAGCAAGTTCAGTTCCGACGAGGACCATTCCATTAAGTATAGCGTACGCCGTCGCTAACCGCCTTGTGATCTATAATAAAAAACGAGTCACTGCATAACTCTAGTTGCAACTAGTTGCGAATTTTCAATTGCTATCACGTCATAGCTACATAGCCTAACTTGAGTATCACTTAGATTCGAGAGTAAATTGACACAGAATGTTCTTGTTTCGATTCTTTACAGTCAACATAGATCGTCAGTTACGATTGTTATACCTGCCAAAGAAGGGCAATCAGTAGCAGCAGTATGGTAAGAGTAATTACGAGTCGTTCCATCGCTTCCACAATGCCATAACTCGGGGATCATTAACATCGCTCGTGGACGAGATCCCCCCGCTCCTGAACGAAAAAAACAGATAAATAATACTCGTGTTAAAGTAGACA
This sequence comes from Caenorhabditis becei, assembly GCA_900536315.3. Lineage (NCBI taxonomy): Eukaryota > Metazoa > Nematoda > Chromadorea > Rhabditida > Rhabditidae > Caenorhabditis > Caenorhabditis becei. The sequence goes on along the minus strand of LR538883.1, from coordinate 55,597 downwards.
TACCGAGAAATGGAGCAACCGATCGTCGTTGACGTACATTTACACTCGTAGCTGTTGCAGTTGCTATCACGAAAACAAAAGCGAAAAGAAGAAACATAACCTGCAACACTCAGTTACGATTCTTAGTGAGAAGCAGTGCACAATTTTGAAAAAAAAAACTTCAGCGGTCTATAACGAAAACCTGTTATTCAAAAACGTTTGCTCTCGGAAATTTCGGAAAGTTTTGAATAACACGGTCCGCGGTCACCATAATTTCCAAAATATTTCCACTAGATTTTTAGTTGGAAAAAGAGTATCCAAGGAGCTGTTTTTCAAAAAAAAAGGTATCTTTTGTGGGAATTGATGCGAGGAAACGAATGGGAAGACAAAAATTCACAAAAATGAAAGTGAAGCTTGTTATACTTTTGTTATACGCACCGAATCGACATGCACACCAGAATACACAGCTACCGTAAAACCTCTATTAGAAGGGCGCCTCCAATAGAAGGGCCCATGGAGAAGCCTCACGGAAAATGGAAGGGCGTTTTCATCAGGAGAAGCCCGTTTCCAGCAGTTTTGGCCTTTTTCGTGAATTTTTGCTTGATTCTGGGCTAATTTTTTTTCCGAAAAAAGCAATGTATTAAATTATTCTCATCATAATATCGTTTTATCTCAAATTTGACATAAGAAATGCAAAAATCGGTTGAAAAACCGATGAAAATGAAGAAAATTAATGGAAAAAGACGAAATTAACTGTTGCGCAACTACCGTACCCCGCTGCTGCGCTTTAAAGGCGCAGCACGTTTCGCGCCGGAAACTTTCGTACGAAATTTCGTTAGTTGTGAGATAAATCTAAAAAGACGTGATTCAAGTCGATTTTTTTACCATAAATAGGTGGAAAATGCTGAAATGGAAGAAAGGAAAAATTGCAAAAAATTAATATTTATGTTTTCTTCGTTTTTTTTTATTGAACACTATTTTTTTTATTGAACATACTGTAGTTTCTGTTTTTCTTTACTCTGCGAGACCCGCCAAGAACTGCAAAGACTACGGTGTTTCATTGGGAAAAATCCGGAAGCAAACGAAAAAAAACTTGGGTCCATAAAATTTCCATGGATTGTCTGTCTGTTTGCTTCTCCGTCCGGACTTTTTCCAACATTTCCTGGAATGTTATAGTACGGAATTCCGCGGAACGCCAAAGATGATCCGGGAGACAGCGTAGCCGGCTCCGCGTCGAAAAATCCCGACCGGTGGCCGGCGAGACAGTTTAGTGAAGTATAAGTTTTTAGCGCTGCTTACTCATTAATAAGTTATCTTGAACCTACTCTCAGCAAGTATTTCGTTCTTGTGTGAAATTAAGCTTGCGTTTGAGATTCGTTTGTTTAAAACTTGAGTTTTTTGAACGAGCAACGGTTAGATGCAAATATAAGAGTGACCCACTTCATAGTGCACGAAAACCATCTAGTAGACAACATCCGAAGAGCAGTGAGATGGCCTGATTCCTACGCCCACGTTAAAACAAAAGAAGAACAGGCAATAAAGCGAGGAGATATTTAATATCTATGGTTTCTAGGAATCTGTTCTCGGATTTTGAGCGGTATGATTCAGCCTCGAAGTTCCTTGCGAAAAACCAATCAACAGAGCTCATCCAAAACAAATAATAAAGAAATTTACAACATAAATGACATCACTGGTACAATTTTGAAAAATTTCATCACATCAATCATGTTAAAAATAAGCGAGAAAGCTCTGAGATGTTGGGTGTGTACCTTTATCCTATCACTTTGGATCTCTCAAGTCGGATAGGAAAACCGATCTTTGTCTGACTGAACTGAACGATCCTATATGAGTTACATAATTTACATCAGACTGTCTTCCAGTGAAAGGAGATTCGTCGAGGATATGGTCTTTAGCGTGACCTATAATTAGATATTTCTCGATTTTGCCTAAAAGTTAATCTTTACCAATAAATGCTGATGTGAGTTGGAACATTTCTAGCATTTTCAGCACTGACGATGTTCTAAATAAAACGGCCGGTGTACAGCACGATTCAGGAAAAGATATGTACGCAGATCCTGTTATGTAAAATCGTAGTTCAGAAAGAAACTGTAAAAGCAAGACGTTTGAGGGTTGTGTAAACGTTTGATAACCTGGTTTCCTTGTAACGATACGTCATAATAAATCATGACGAACGTTATAACAAACTTTAATACTGAGAACGGTTTTAGTATGTAACAAAGACAGTATGAGACAATGATAGCAATCGCAAAAGCCTGAAACCGGTTCAACTGTCCAAACAGAACCTTCGGAACGTTTTTTTCAGAAATTTAATAGGCCTTCCGAAAAGCTGCCGTGAAAATAATAATTTTAGAGAAGAACTTTTAAGTAAGACTTTTGCCGCGAACCCAGTGCATCGGATTTGCTATACTCGGCAAAAAGTTGGAAAGTTGTTGACAACCTTCGACAACTTGTTAACAACTTCAAACAAGTTATTAACAGAAATCGCTAAATGCGCCAAGGAGGACTGCTGACGCATTTCTCGGAGCTGGCGCGGGAGTCGATTTTTTTTCAATTCTTTCTTGTTTTCTACGTTTTTTCTTTGTATTTCATTGTTTTTTGCCAAATTTTCGATCAAAAAATTGAAAAATAAAAAAAACAAAGTAGTATTTTGACTTATTTCACAAGAATACCCAATTTTATTGCCTAAACCCCCGCTGTTCACAGATTTAATCCTACTTTTGCTCATTTCCGACTGAAATTGTTAATTTGTTCACGGTTCTCGCCAAATTTTCAGCAAAAAAACAGAAAACTAAAAAGAAAGTATCATTTTTCGAACTGTTCATACAGAAATTGAACAAAACTCTTTCGCAAGGTCTGATAAAAGTCTGAATATCGCAATTTCCCACATTCCACTGCTCTTCTTCTCGTTTTTCACCTAAAATCAGTGTACACGTTGTCAAAATGGGTAGAAAAATCAGGAAACGAACGTTCGAGAGAAGTGAGTTTGAATTCGTCAATAATAGTGAAAAAAAAGCCAATTTTCCAGGGAACACGTTCTACGACAACGAGAATGAGCTCTACTTCAACCGAGAAGTTGATGAATTCCCGGAATCCACATCTGTAATCACATCACCTGTTGCACCTAAAAGTCTCGAATGTGAATACAACGAGGAATCCGAACTCGAGTCGGACAGCGAATCCTCCAGCCCTCCATCCAACGCAGTCACAAAAGAAGAAGAAGAACATTCTGAAGACAATGACTCAACTATGGATGACGAAGCCTGTGAAGAATGGATGACGTCGTTCTACGTCTACAACAGAAGTTCATCTAATCTCATCAGAGATTTGTGCACCATTCAACAAAATCCAAAACTAAGAGCGGTAACTGTAAGTTTCCAATACTAATTGAATATTTACTTGTGCTGCTTCAGGAGAAGGGAGTCAAAAGAACTTTGAAAAGATTCCAAAATGATATCCAAACGACAGAATACAATTTCTGCAGAAATTCGAAGTGCAGCGCGTTCATCCGTGAGCTAGCAAATGGTTCTATTTTGACATATATGCTTTGCAGCTACGCACTGGATCTCGGAACAACCGATGAAGAACAGCGAACCGAACTGCGACGTCGACGCTTACTTCGGGTGGACTCTCTCAGAGATATTCGTCGAGCCCTTGGAACAACATTGTGAGGAATTTAGACAGCGTTATCAATTATTCGTTTTATCTATTCCAGTCAGCACTACCGAGGCAACAAACACTACTGTCTCGACAAACACGTTTTCGTCCACTGCAAGGTAAACGAAATACTACATTTCAAACTATTTTTCACAAATCTGTCAATTTACAGTGCTCTGGAACCAAAAAGACGCCAAGTCACGTGTCATGGAAGCAAGTGGAGACGGGCGAATTCGAAATTGTCTCGGGAAAACTGGAGAAACGCCCTGATCAAGTTATCGTCGATCAATCTGCCGTCGATCAACCTGCGAAAACTCCAGAACCTTCCGGAAATAACTGATCTTGTCGAGTTTTCCATTTTTTTTTACGTTGTTTCTTTTCAATTGTTCTTATTTCTCGTTGAATAAACTATTATTTGTTACGAAATTTCTACTGATTTTTGTACAACGCAACAACTTATCAACAGTTCCCAACAACTTCGTGACAACCTTCGACAACTTGTTAACAGATTTCGACAACTTGTTACGGAGCTTCGCCTGGAAGTGTCGAAAGTTGTCAACAAGTTGTCGAAGGTTGTTAACAACTTTCCAACTTTTTGCCGAGTAGCTATTATAATTATGTTAACATTTTTGAGAGTGACTAAAAGTATGTTGAAAAAGTTAGTCAATGCCACAAGTAGTGGATGATAATTGGGAGTGAATGATTTGGTAGTAAATACGATACCATGTTTTTGGAATTTACATATACTCACAAGCACTAGCGATGGCAACTTTCGAAGATTATTCGGGTGATAGAGCTTCACATAATCAATCGATTCATGATTGTCAAGTAACAATATTAAAGACTTCAGCAATTGAGAAAACTGTGGAATTATGATTGTGTCATCTTCAACTAGAATAATATATCTGAAAAACTAAGGCTACTGAGAAATAGTTTCACATATCACTACTTTGATCGTGTTTTCAGTCCTAGACACCTCCAGTAGTCTTCGTTCTCTTTTTTCAAAGTTGAGTTGAGATTTCTTTTGTCGTTCTGCTTAGTGCCAATTGTAAAGACGGGTAAATTCAACGTTTTTAAATCTTGAAACAAGTATGTTTCTACGTTACATACAGTAATATTGTATTTAATGGTACTCTGTTGAGCCATCAAAAATGCCACAGTCTGTAAATATGAAAATTTTTGTGAAAATTGTCTATGAAATTGAAAACCTGAAAGAGGTAGGAGTTTCCCCGATCGGATGCTACGATCCTAATTTCGATATCAGATAAGATGGTGAAAGGTTTTTCCCTAGTTTTTTTCATAACTTCTTCCGCTTTTTTTATTCTATACTGGTTAAGAAGAGTTTCATCGTTAATGAGATTCCTGAAATTCAACTACTTGCCGTCTAGTATTATTATTCGTAAAATCTGAAATGCGTAGCTGGCCTAAGAATCCGTTCAGTGCGGCCGCCAGGTCTCGAAGCAAAAAAATGCGCATTCCGTGCTGCGCCTTTAAAAAAACTACGGTATGTGCCGGTGAAAACCGTAGTTTTTTCAAAGGCGCAGCGCGGAATGCCGGCATTAATGCCCATTTTTTTGCTTCGAGACCTGGCGGCCGCACTGAACGGATTCCTAGGCCAGCTACGCATTTCAGATTTCACGTCAATTTTGTATTTTTAAAAAATTACATGTCGGACTGCTTAGGCCGCAACCCGGAAATAACTCGGGACCTAGTTCATTCGAAAGAGAATCATCGACTTCCTATAGTGAACTGGGCTCAGATTTTGCCAAAAAGTCCTTATTTTGGCTCACGGAGCCATCAAAGTGTCCAGTCAGTACTAATTTTGGCCTTTGTCTCCAGTACTCATTTTTTCCGCGTGAAAAATGGAATTTTCAGTACTAATTTCTACTGGATTTTAGTGTTAGCTGGGATTTTACGGGCTTCGTGAGCCAAAATAAGGACTTCTTGGCAAAATCTGAGGTCAGTTCACAATAGGAAGTCGATGATTCTCTTTCGAATGAACTAGGTCCCGAGTCATTTCCGGGTTGCGGCCTAAGCAGTCCGACATGTTAGAAGATTCTACATTTTATTTTGAGAATTATTGAGTCTTACTTCGGAAATAGTTGCTCGTCAGGCCCAATCCGCGGTGTAGCATATCGAACAACTTTGAGAGTTGCATGAAAACAGGCTATGAAAATTGTAAAGCACATTAAGTCCCATAGCAGCGAATTGGGAACACAGCCCATTGTTTCCGTTTCGTATCGAAATAAATACTGATTAAATTATTATCGTTTTATCTCAAAGAGTGGGTAGATTTACGGCGTTGCGGGTCTCGTATGAAATCCACGTATTTCTTCACGCGAAAAATCACTTTGAACGGAACTGAAGCTCCAGTTCTATTTTTCGCGTGAAAAATACGTGGATTTCATACGAGACCCGCAACGCCGTAAATCTACCTACTCCGATTTTGAGATACAGCGATAATAGTATCAACTTCACCAGGCGGACGGCTATACGGCTCACGCCGTCTCCCCCGCCTTCGGCGGTTCAAACCGTCGCCTTCGGCTCCGGTTCTTCATTCCCTCACGTTGAAAAGCGCGAAATTCAAAAATTGAACGTGGCCGACATAGGCGTTTTTAGAAATGAACATGGGAAAAAGGGCCTGAAACGCATAAAATGCGCTCCTGACCTGTTCACAAAATAAGGATCTCTTATCAAATTCTCGTGCACCGTGCGGGGAGAATTCCTGACCTTCCTGCGAAAGAACGACGAAAATGGTCGAGTAGTTGCTGAGAAAACGCTGCGGACATACAAACAGACACACAGAATTTGTCGTTTAATAATAGTAAAGATTCTCAAGTACTTTACTGTTTTCATATCACTCACATTCTGCTAGGGTGGCGACTGGCACAAAGGGTCGTGTTTCCAAGACAACTGATAAGCAATGATGACTGAGCGACTTTGCAAACAGGAGAACACAATTATATTTCTTCTATTATAGTTTCCGTCACATATTGTATGGCTGAGTCGCATTTACTAACTTATCATTCAATATTATCAACGTGTTTACAGCTGATCATTCAAAACCTCTTCGTCAAAAAGCAAATAATCTTTGCAGCCCTGCCTGTCTCGTAACTCTCGGCGGTGTGTTACCATCCGCTACAATTGTCTCTCTTCAAAAGAGCCTATTTACAAAGTGTGTTTCTAGAAGTACTGTATAGCACCAAATCGGAAGATGACGAAAAGTAAGGAACTGATAATAACAGAGCATCATCTTTATTGTTGAAAAGTTCACTTATTTACGGCCGAATCCCATTCCAGCTAAGGTATCTAGAGAACTCAGGTGGAGTGAACGCTTATCATAAAAAGCATAACTCGATCGTTTCCCCAATCCCATTCCTGTAAAACTATGATCGATTTAAATGTTTAAAATGTGCATTCACCTCCAAGGGAATCGAAAGTGCTCAATGCTGCTCTTTTCTCCCCAGCTTGTTCTGGTTCCCCACTACTTCTTTTACCCAGTCCCATCCCGCCAAGTGTATCGAATCCTGGGAATTGATTCAACTGCGAAATTGAACGTTTAACGAGTTCTATAAGCAATTGGACTATCAAGCCATGAATAGCTCTTTAAATCATACCAAGATTGATATTTCTAACCACACGGTACGGAGCGTCTACAAAAACAGTATCGTCTTTTCGTGAATCGATCTGAAGCGACATTAGAAGACTCCGGGCGAAAACGAAAATTACCAGAGCAGTTGAAGTCAAACTGATGAGACCCAAAATGGTAAAAAATATTGTCAACATTCTCTTGAGATTGTTGATATGAGTACCTGAAAAACATGAGTGAGAAATATTTTGGTATTATACGAAAGTAAGCTCAGAATGATCATCAAAAAATAATTAACCTATTCAATGAGCGTGAGAACGTTGATGTGTACGAGTTGCCAAAAAGGTTATGCTAATATACGCAAAAAGGGCGGAAGGTGAACGAATTTAGAATCTGAGTTTTTGTCTTGTAGAGATGTTATTGCTTGGTATGGAAAAGTTCGGGCAAACACATGGTCAGTACATTGCTCTACCACTACTCGGAAATTCTATGAAAAGTTTTTTCCAACTTTTGCAAACTTTTTGCAAACTTTCATGCGTTTGAAAACTTTTTTCCAATTTTTGAAAACTTTTTTCAAACTTTAGCATCGCGCAAGCAAACTCACTGCTGACGCACTTCTTGCTGTGGCGTTTTTTTTCTTTGATGCGTTTTTTATTCATTTTTTACTGTTTTCCTACTTGTTTTTCGCTATTTTGAGGTCATTTCTGACAACAATTTGAACAACAATTTACATTTTCTGTTCAGAATCAACAAATCATCACTTCGACAGTCATCTGCAGCAAGGAAAACTATCAAATCGCCAGAACCAGTTGATATAAATATTATAAAGTGCGATCGGCTCCGATCAGATGAGCATAATTTCGAGTAAAAATGCCAGTTTGCAAAATAATTGAAGAAAACACAAGTTTCGACCCGAAAAAAGCGGAGAACTGAGCACGGGGTTTTTTTTCCGACCCTGTTTGAATTTCCCGCCAAAAATTTTTTACCTAAAATAATTTTTTTAACGGTTGTTTCGGAAGGCCTAATGAACTTCGAAGAAAAAATACGTTCCTAAGGTCCTAATGAAACATTATTCTAGACTTCGGTACTCTTAAGTCCGGTACATCTCGCGCAATTCGACCCGCATTGTCGTTCGCAATGGAGCGCGAATGCTAAAAATGTCGGGAAAAACACCCCGTGACTGAGTGCAAACAGGCGATTTTTCACGATTTTATGCTCGTTTGAAAGAATTCTCGAATAATTACTGTTTTCAATTGTAAATATGTTTCATTTACCTAATAAAACTTGTTTTTTGATTAGTTTTTGCGTTTGTGTCTATAAAAAATTAATACGAACGAATTTCAAAATTTTCCAAAATCATGCTTGAAAACTTTTTTCCAACCTTTTGCAAACTTTTTTCAAACCTTTGAAAACTTTTTTCAGAGCTTAGCGGGGAGTTTGCAAAAGTTTGAAAAAACTTTTCAAAAGTTAGAAAAAACTTTTCAAAAGTTAGAAAAAACTTTTCAAAGAACTATAGTCATCGCAACTAATACCTCTATTTTTCACTACTTTTTCCCGGGTATATCAATTTTAAAAAAGGCAATATTAAAGAATGTTGCTAGTATGTCCAGTAAAACTCGATCACACAGGAACAACTCGGAAAAACTGTGCAGACTTTGTGCCAACCCTCTGCAAACTTTCTGCCAACTTTTGCAACTTCTATGCCAAGCTCGGCACAAAGTCTGCAAAAGGTTGGCAGAAAGTCTGCAATGGGTTGGCACAAAGTTTGCATAGCTGGGCACGAGCTCAGATTCTTTACTCAATTATGGGGTTACTACTTTTACTATTTTCTCTTCAACTACTCATACTGTTCACTTCCAGTCGTAATACTAACCGTAGAATCGAATCGTCTTCTAAAATCGTGCAGCCTTTTTCTAATATTCGTTTCCGTTTCCGCGAAGCAAATTTGGGTATGCTTGAAGGTGCACCCGACAGTTCGCGGGTTCCGCCAGTTATCGTAAAATGCGTGTAAAGGGGCGGGGACTTTGCGAACTTTCTGCAAAGCTTGGCAGAAAGTTTGCGAAAGTCGAACTCACGAAAAAATAACACCCGAAAACATGGAGAAATTTTGGAAACAATTAACCTTTCTGTGCACCGAAAACACACTAGTGACTCTGCTGGTACATTTCCCTTCAAAGTTGGCACAAACTTTGCAAAGGTTGGCAGAAAGTCTGCAAAGGTTGATACAAAGTTTGCAAATGGTGAAAGGTTGGCGCAAAGTTTGCACAGTTTTTCCGAGAATGTGAGCATCAAAATCGGCTTCAAACTTACGAAGCGATCGAATATACTCTCCGAATGAAGTGAAGAAGTGAAGATTTACTCTCGAATGACATAATCTTTCTATTTCATCTTCAATTCATTCTTCCCTTTTCAATTTTTGGCTTATTGAATTGTGTCATTGTTTTCTCTCATTTAGTCTTCTTGTGGTTTCTAGTTATTGTTTGAATCACCAATAAAACAACAGCAAGAGTAGCACTTCTCGGTAAATCTCTCTGTAACAGTTCTCGGGAAAAACCTGACAACTTGTCAGTGACAAGTTGTTAACAACTTTCGACACTTCCACGCGAAGCTCGTTAACAAGTTGTCGAAGTCTCCGCCACTTTTTACGCATTTTACGACAGTGGGCGCTACCCGCGAACTGTCGGGCCCACCCTCTTATCTGCTTTTGGGTATATTAAACGGTGCGCCCGACAGTTCGCGGGTTTCGCCCATTGTCGTAAAATGCGTGTAAAAGGGGCGGAGACTTCGTCAACTTGTTAACGAGCTTCGCGTGGAAGTGTCGAAAGTTGTTAACAACTTGTCAGGTTTTTCCCGAGTTGAGCGACGTTTAAAGGTTGTTGCAACTGTTTATTATAGAAGTCAAACGAAGTGGAGGTTCGGAGGGGGAAAAACGGCCAATCGGGCGGGTCTCGCCACGATTTCGGTCGGCGCGGCGGCTGCCCCAAAACCCTCAACTTGTGTGTCTTCGTGTGGCAGTACCAATGGACCGATTTGGCTGGGTTTTAGGTTTTCCATTAGATAATTCACTCCTCTACAAAGTTATCTCGTCAGAACATAACATTGTTCGTGTGGTTTTCGCGAAATAGCTCGAAAACAAAAACGCAGTTTTGGCTGCAATCTGGTGAAATTTTCATGACTTTTTTTTTCAGTTTTCGAGCTATTTCGCGAGAACCACCAAAACAATCTTATGTTCTGACGAGAATACTTTGTAGAGGAGTAAATTATCTAATGGAAAACCTAAAATTCAGCCAAATCGGCCTATTAGTACTCCCACACGAAGACACACAAGTTGAGGGTTTTGGGGCAGCCGCCGCGTCGACCGAAAACACTGCGATTTGACGGAATTCCATCAGAAACAGAGCATAACTCGGCTCATAGGCGCCGTACAGGAAATCCAGTGTGCTCATCGTGTTGCCAGGACCATTTTACCTACTTGTCCACGAAATCTAACCAAATCCGTTCAAACCCAGCCCACCCCATCATCGAATACATTTTCGTGGTGAGACCCACAGGCCGCCTCGGCGGTTTTCCCCCCTTCGAACCGCCACTTCGTTTGACTTCCATAATAGCGACAATTAAAGGAATGCTAAACCCTATTCCAAAGTTCGGCTGATTTTCACAAAAACGGGTTCATTTTGCCTTCCTTATTCCCATTTCATCGTTTGTTTGGCGAAAAACGCTCTAGTTTCGGCGAAAATCGTATTTTTGTGCGACCGAAATTCAAATTTGAACCGCGCGGGTGCGCACCAAAAAGCGCGCGAAAACCACGGGCTCCCAACCGCTACGTAAAGCAATCGCGCTCCACTAAATGCCTACCGTAACCCGAGCGGGGATTTCAAATTTTAATTTTGAGCTTTCCCCGCCGGAATTCGCTGATCCTGTTCCTGTTACTCAAATTACGTTTTTCTGCAAAAAATCGAAAGTAACAATCAATTTCAATTTTTTGACACAAAAACATTTCATTTTTCCGTGCAGAAACGCCGGAATTCCACCGTTAAAAAAGTTTGCGCGTAGAATATGGTGTTTACGTAATTCGAAATCCCAAATTTTTCGCGAGTTTTTTGGCTGCGTATCGCCGCTGCGCTGCGGAAAAAGGGCGCGCGTTCAAACGAAGGTAGCGATTGGGAGCCCGTGGAAAACACCACCGCGTTTGAAAATAGTTTTCGTTTTCGGCTACGTGGCAAGTGCTCTGGCGGAAAAATCGACTGGAAACGCATAAAAACTGTGTTTTATGACTAAAATTAGCATCTGGCACACAAAAAACATGCAAATTGTAGATTTTTGAAAAATTTTCATCAAATTGGCGCGAAAATTTTGAAATTCAAATTTGAATTTCGAAAACGTAGGGTGGAGCATTCCTTTAAAGAGTATCTGCAATTGTTGAGCAACATCTAGGGGTTCTTTACAACTGTACAGCAACAACTGAAGAGTGGCTGCAATTGTTGAGAAACATGGGGAGTGTCTGTGCAACTATTATGCAACTTCAAACAAAATTTATGAAGTAAAGTTGTTCATATGCAACAGTTCCCAAATAGTTGCACAAATGTTGTACAACTGTTGCCCAACTGCTGTATTGATATAATAGTCGAAAAGTATTTACCGGTTTTTCAGGAATTTTTTTTCAGAAACTTTAGATCTGATACCCTAAAAATTAATTCTTTGTAAAGTGAAGGATTCGCCAAAACTTTTGGGAGGGAATGATAAAATCTTGAAACAAGTAGAGAAAGAGAATGGTAATGAATGATACAGTTAGTGAAGGATAATTGCGCATGGGAGTGAATGATTTTGTAGAATTGCTATTATATTTATCAAGCGAAGTGGCCGCTGTGTCGATTTACGACGGATGCGACTCCCGTCACGATTGTGGGTTACGGTGTCACTAGCTTCACATGTGCGCCTAATCGCGGGTCTGAATTTCATTGAAAATTATGTGCACATGTAAAGCGAGTGACACCGTAACCCACAATCGTGGCGGGAATCGCATCCGTCGTAAATCGACACAGCGGCCATTTCGCTTGATAAATATAATAGACGAGATAAACTGTGACAGATGACGACAATCAGAAAGAATTTGACAATCATTAGGAACAGATTTAAAAAGTAGAATATCATTACCACGGTTTAAAAGACCGTTTGTCGATTTTGAGACGGGAGGAAACTCGATGAATGAAATATTTAAGTGCGCCTTGGCTTAACGAACAGCCATTTCCTGACAATGAAATTGAGAGAAAATCGGAAATTACAGCAATCTATCAATCTTCGTCTCGAATGATTTTCAGGTTATAATTTTCCTCAATATATATATATAGATATATATATATAGATTTTCTCAACATCTAGTCTTTTTGAAGACATAGTTTTGACGCCCGATGAGCAGATTCACGTCACTCAGGAAAATTTTTGAATTTCGAAAGAAAGGCTTCGTTAGATCTAGCCCCCGATTTTGTGTGGCTTCTTTATTTTATTCCGTCACAACTCTATTTAACTTGTTCACCCTACTGCCATAGAATATGGCGAAGATTCACTATTGGTCAAATCGGAAGTGCGTAGGAATCCGTTTTAAGAGACGTTCTCCGAGAGGACACAACTCTGGGGGAGGGGTCGGGGAAAGCTTTTTTCATAGTCTCGGAAAAAATCCAAAAAATTATGGTAGAACCCTTGGGAGGTCCCCAAGCAAAAAGTACAACCAAAACTGACAATTTCTTTTTTCTCGAATTTTGGTCATCAAACGTTGATTTTTTCTCTTTGTTATTATTTTTGGTTCTCTGATTTGAAAATTTTTGCGTTTTGCCCGCAATATTCTAGTCTGGAAAACATTTATTTCGGAATTTTCCCACACATCCTGGGATGAGGAAAAAGGAAAAAACAGAAAGTTTAGTATTATCGTTGCATCCAAAAGTTGCCGCTCGCATTCAAAAATTCAAATTGGCGCGCACGATATCTCGCAGCGAAAACTACAGTAAGATTTGCATTTTTCAGTGTTTTTGACATGTTTTCGAGTGAACTGTTGTCAAAAAATGCGAAAAATGCAATAATCCATTCAAAAACAGACAGGAAAAGTCCAAAATAGCCCAAAAACACTGAAAAATGCAAATCTTACTGTAGTTTTCGCTGCGAGATATCGTGCGCGCCAATTTGAAATTTTGAATGCGAGCGGCAACTTTTGGATGCAACGATAATAAAGACACGGGGTGTTTTTCCCGACATTTTTAGCATTCGCGCTCCATTGCGAACGACAATGCGGGTCGAATTGCGCGAGATGTACCGGACTAAAAAGTACCGAAGTCTAGAATAATGTTTCATTAGGACCTTAGGAACGTATTTTTTCTTCGAAGTTCATTAGGCCTTCCGAAACAGCCGTTAAAAAAATTATTTTAGGTAAAAAATTTTTGGCGGGAAATTCAAACAGGGTCGGAAAAAAAACCCCGTGTAAAGAGCAGTACAATTTCGAGATCAAACATTTCTGAAAGATCGGAATGATGACTAGTGTCTGTGATCAATTATTTGACAGTAGTGCACGACTCTTGGCCATGTTTTCCAGCAGTTTGTAGAACAATGGAACACTTTTTTGAGCGTCTACTTTCATATGAGTCATATCATCACGGGCTCCCAGGGAGTTCGAAAATAATTTTCAAAATTGAAAAAAAGTTCACTTGTCACATTCGGTGTTGCTTACCGTAACCTGCGAAGAGAGACAAGGCTTTTGAGAGAGACGCGCGTGGAATATGTTGCATTCGGACCGCTGGCCTAAAAGTTTATTTCAATTTCGAGCGCTTTTGGCACCGTGCCCAGAATGGAACAATTCGCTGAGTAGCGACTCACAGAACGCGCGAAATTCAAAACGGTACGCCGTGGGAGCCCGTGAATATCAGTGTCACCCACATGTCTTATCATTTATCAGAGCAGAATGAAGAGGTAGATATTTATACACTCAACTGAAGAATTGTAGGTCTAGAACATCTTTACATGACTGCACTTGACCCTAGGCTGCAACTTTAAAATTTACGAAAATCCCGAACTTTTCGTATTTTTTGTCATGATCTACCGATTTTCCGTTTTTTTTGTGGAGCATAAGATTACCGATTCTTTGAGCCAAGAACCAGCTCAAAAGATGCACTCTTAAAAAAGTAGATATCTTTTTTAGTTTTGCACTGAAAAACTGGAAAAGTGTCAATATCTCCGTTCTTTCGCAATATTTTCACAAATCGATCCTTAACTTTGTAGAACGAAAAAATACACATTTTTTAAGCCAAGAACGAGCTGAAACGATGCACTTTCAAGAAAGTAGATAGCTTTTTAAGATTTCAACAGTGACCTGGGAATTTTCATTTTCGAAGTAATTCCGTGTCGGATGTGAAAAGTATCTTTACTATTATTAAACGAAAAATTCTGTGTGTCTGTCTGTTCGTAAGTATGTGTGTCCGCAGCGTTTTCTCAGCAACTACTCGACCATTTTCGTCGTTCTTTTGCAGAGAAGTCAATAATTCTCCCCGCACGAGATTTTGATAAGAGATCCTTATTCTGTGAACCGGACAGGAGCGCAAACTAGGCAAAATAGGCCCTTTTTCCCGTGTTCATTTCTAAGAACGTTCATGTCGGCCACGTTAATTTTATGAATTTCGTGCTTTTCAACGTGTAGGAATGAAGAACCGGAGCCGAAGGCGACGGTTTGAACCGCCGAAGGCGGACCACCAGGCGGGGGGAGACGGCGTGAGCCGTAGCCGCCCGCCTGGTTTTATACTTTATTTGAAATATTTTTTCCAATTTTTTAAAGCTCCAAATTCTTCGAAACAAGCACTTTCAAGATCGTTTTTCGCTTTTTTATTCCGGAAATTCCCTCGAAAAAAGGCGCGCCGCAGTCTTGCAAAAACGCGTGCGCCCATTGCAGATGTCGGTGACCAATCAGCGACGCTGGCCCCGCCCCTCCCTCGTGCGCTGATTGGTGGCCGCATTTCCCAAAATTTTTCAACAGGGGGTATTATATTTATCAAGCGAAGTGGCCGCTGTGTCGATTTACGACGGATGCGACTCCCGTCACGATTGTGGGTTACGGTGTCACTAGCTTCACATGTGCGCCTAATCGCAGGTCTGAATTTCATTGAAAATTAGGTGCACATGTAAAGCGAGTGACACCGTAACCCACAATCGTGGCGGGAGTCGCATCCGTCGTAAATCGACACAGCGGCCACTTCGCTTGATAAATATAATAAAAAATTAGGTTAATTCTACCATTTTCAGCCAAATTCCAGCAGTTTCTACCAGTTTTCAGTACTAAAACATGCATTATCGGCTATTTTGCCGCTTTTTACCAAAAACACCTTATTTTCACTGAAAATCGGTGGAAACTGCTGAAATTTGGTTGTAAATGACTGAATTCATGTCATTTTACCCATTTTTATTTAAAAAAGTGCCAAAACCTTGTCCAAAAGTCGTATTTCAGCCAGAAACCATTTTCGTGGCGAGACCCACCAGGTGACTCGCCGCGGGGCGGCAATAATATGTTTTTGGTAAAAAGCTGCAAAATACCAAAAAATGCATGTTTTTGTACTAAAAATTGTTAGAAACTTCTGGAAACTTGTGGATGCACGACAATTAAAACTTTTTTATGACAGGAATAAAATGAGATACACTATGGAAGTATGGGCATGTTGACAAAAGAAATAATGTTATCATTTTTCGTTGACTGAGTCGTATGCCCTCCATTTCTGGCACATCCTAGAAGTTTATGACGAGTCGATTTTGAGTTTTCGAAGAACTCTTCCAACTTCTGCATTGTGACATCATAACCGATTTCCTGAAGATAGTCAATGTCGGGTCATTATCTTATTCGTACTCAATATTATTGTTGCATCTGAAAACATCATATTATTGCCGTCCGGCGAGTCATCTAGTGGGTCTCGCCACGAAAATAATTTCTGACTGAAATACGGCTTCTGGCCAAGGTTTTGACACTTTTTCTGATGAAAATGGTTAAAATTAGGTTAATTCAATCATTTCTAGTCTAATTTCGGCAGTTTCCACCGATTTTTAGTAAAAATGAGTCGTTTTTGGTAAAAAGCGGCAAAATACCCATGTTTTTGTACTGAAAATTGGAGGAAACTGCTGGAGTTTGGTTGGAAATGACATGCATTTGAAACCATTTTTATCAGAAAAAGTCAAAAAACCTTGTTCAGGGGCCGTATTTCAACAAGAAACAATTTTCGTGGCGAGACCCACCAGGTGACTCGCCGGGGAACGACGATAATAAATATTGCACTCAAAATATCAAAAAATCAAATTGACGCGCGCGGAACCAGAAACCACAGTAAGATGTGAATTTTTCAGGGATTTTCAACAGGGATCTTACCACGGCTTTGTCAAATAAAGAAAAATCGAAGATAGCAAAGTTTTCGACAGGAAGCTTGATATAGAAGCAATAAGAAGCTTGCTTCACGGTTTCTAGTTGGTTCACACAACACACGTATGCAAGCCTGTTTTGTATTTCGGACATACTCAAAATACGAATCGGTTCTCCAAAAGGCCACCATCGTTTGAACAGGACCCATAATCCTGAAAAAAGTTTCTGTTGTTTCAAATCTATTCGCTTTATCAATGGTTACCACTAATTGCATATCCATAGTTTGTCAAGTTGTGGCTCTCATCGGACATTCCAACATCTATAGCAATAACGACATTTGCTCCAAGTGATCTATAGATCAAAGCATTATATTATTCGTAAAATCTGAAATGCCTAGCTGGCCTAGGAATCCGTTCAGTGCGGCCGCCAGGTCTCAAAGCAAAAAAATGGGCATTAATGCCGGCATTCCGCGCTGCGCCTTTGAAAAAACTACGGTTTTCACCGGCATATACCGTAGTGTTTTTAAAGGCGCAGCACGGAATTCGCATTTTTTCGCTTCGAGACCTGGCGGCCGCACCGAACGGATTCCTAGACCAGCTACGCATTTCAGATATTAGAAATAATATTTATCTTGCTATTATCGTTGCATCTGAAAGTTGCCGCTCGCATTCAAAATTTCAAACTGGCGCACGATATCTCGCAGCGAAAACTACAGTAAGATTTGCATTTTTAAGTGTTTTTGGGCTGTTTTCGAGTAAATTGTTGTCAGAAAATGCAAAAATTCAATAATTCATTCAAAAACACGGCCTGTAAAAGCGTACGCGCGTCCACTGAAACTTTCTCCGGGGTTGAGCGAGCGGGTCTCGCAGCGAAATGGGGGTTAAAGGCGCATGCAATTACTCGACTGCTCGTGTAGTCCTCTCGGAGAACTCGCGGCATTCCAAACGAAAACTTTGATGAATGTTGCTGTATTTTGATGATATTGTGCTTTCACAGGGCCAGTCGTTTCGCTTGTACAGCAGCGCGACGTTTCGCGTACGCTTTTACAGGCCGTGAAAAACAGTCGGAAAAACTCAAAATTAGCTAGAAAACACTGAAAAATACACGGCTTACTGTAATTTTCGCTACAAGACATCGTGCGCGCCAATTTGAAATTTTGAATGCGAGGGGCAACATTCAGATGCAACGATAATATTATAGAAGTCAAACTAATTGGCGGTTCGAAGGGGAACCCCGACGTTTCAGACCGATCGCGATCGGGCGTGTGCTCGGTAAATGACTGTAGAATTTGAACAGCATTTAGAGGCATATTATCGTTGTATTTCAAACTGAGAGTGCGGCGAACTTTTTTCCGAACGACACTCCGCGATGTCTCGCCACGAGCGAAAGCGCATTTCGGGCGGGATACTGTAATTTTTAATTGCGAATTTTCACTTTTTTCATTGATTTTCTACCGATATACACCGGAATGATCATATTTTATGATTTTTCTGCAAAGAAATGCGGAAAAACGCGAGAAATCTGTAGAAAATTGATGAAAAATGTGAAAATTCGCACTAAAATTTACAGTACCCCGCCCGAAAGGCGCTTTCGTTCGTGGCGAGATATCGCGGAGTGTCGTTCGGAAAAAAGTGCGCCGCACTCTCTGTTTGAAATACAACGATAATATACAGCTTCAGAACATCATTTGAGGCTACCAGACAGCTTTAGAGCATCCTTTTAGGGTTTTATGCACTGTTCGTGCAACATCTAAAGGTTTCCTGCATCGTTATATTATCGTTGTATCTCAAAACTTGGGCAAATACTGAATGACTACCGGCTTAATGACTATTTTGCTCATTGACTACCAGCGGCTTAATGACTACCCCTAGCTTTTTGACTACCATGAGGATTTTTGACTACCAGGCTGAATGACTACCTACGGCTTAATGACTACCCTAGTAAAGCTTTTTTACTACCTGGATTTATGACTACTCCCGACTTTTTGACTACCCTAATCAGATTTTTGACTACCAGCCACTTTTTGACTGCCGTTTTTCAGATTTTATACTACCAACTGGTTTTACTGATATCACATACAGAAGCGAGCGCGGATATACGGATGTAAAAATACTGGAAAAAATTATTCATTGATATGCAAGTTAATGAAATAGTTTACCTAGCTCTTCTACTTTGGCTAGGTTCCAAGCATTTCAGACGCAGGTCAATATGGTTGCCCTTGAGCTCTCCTTCGGGTTACTGTAGATTATCAAACAGCCCAAAGCAGATAATAAAGAGTCGGTTTTTCCATTAAAGGAATACTCCACCCC
>LR538883.1:19253-36543 GCA_900536315.3 Caenorhabditis becei | reverse complement strand
TGAAATACAACGATAATATTCCTTTAATGATCGCAGAAGTTTGGAAAAGTTACCTGGTTCAACCGAAGCTGAGCTCATGGGCAACAATATTCCCGAATGACCTGCGTCTGGAAAGCATGGAATCTAGCTGAAGTAAAAAAGCTAGGTTAATTATTTCATTAATTTGTATAGCAATAAATAATGTTTTCAGTGTTTGTGCATCCGTATATCCGCGCTTTTGTGCTTGAAATCGATATCTGTGCGTGATATCGGTATTACTGATAAGTAAAACCAGTTGGTTGTAAAAAATCTGAAAAACGGTAGTCAAAAATCCAATTCTAGGTACAACGACTACAGGTAGTCAAAAATCTGATTATGGTAGTCAAAAAGTCGGGGCCAGGTAGTAAAAAAGCTTTGCTAGGGTAGTCATTCAGCCTGGTAGTCAATGAGCAAAATAGTCATTAAGCCGGTAGTCATTCAGTATTTGCCCAAAACTTCATCTAGCATTCAAATTTTCAAATTGGCGCCCACGATCCCTCGCAGCAAAAAGTACAATAAGATTTGCAATTTTTAATGATTTTTGACTGTTTTTGAGTAAACTGTTGGCTTTTTCATGTTTCCTATTAGAAAATCTTACGAAAACTGTCGGAAAAGCTGCAAAACAGCTCAAAATCACTAAAAAATGCAAAGATTACTGTAGTTTTTGTTGCTAGATGTCGTGCGCGCCAATTTGAAATTTTAAATGTGAGATGAAGTTTTGAGTTTGGACCTTGTTTTTCGACAATCTCCGAAAAACCGATTTTTCAGTGCTGATTTTCCAGTTGCTATTTCTCCCTCATTTCTGCACTAAAATGGCTCGGCGACCACTCAAAATAAAGGATTCAGTTAGCTCTCAAACTTGGCGCAATTAGAATTTTGAAATTCGATCAAAATGCGGATTTTTTTACGAAAAACCTTGTTTTCAGTACTAATTTTCGATGAAAATCTATTGTTGTGTGCAAGCGCGCTCCATTGGACTTGGCGCATTTCTCTCCGCGAATTCCCGCTGCGAGGAGACCGTCGAACGCACGGAATTCAAAACGGTACGCCGTGGGAGCCCGTGAGGCGCCATTGTATTTATACTCAATTTACTCAAACCCCGATTTTTCTGAAAATTATCTTGAAAGGGAAACATTCAAGGGAACCTTGAAAGAACGTCCGAAAACCTGCCCTTGTATTCGAGGTTCTCTTCTATTAGTGGAGAAACTTGTGAAAACCTGCGTTTACCTCATGACATCGGCCGGAAGATTATTAACATAAGCGCCATCGAGAAGCAAATGTCCATCTTGAGGATCACATATCGGAGGAACATAACCCGCAATAGACATCGAGCTTCTGACTACCGGCCACATTAGTCCACATCGGTGAATTCTCATAGTTGAAGTTCTGAAGAGGTCAGAATTCGTTTATAAGGCACAGTTCCTACGTAATATCAGTGGAAATGCAGAAGTATGAGATCCAACAATCCTCGATGTTCACCTCGCCGATCATTTTTTGAACACACCTCAATATTTTGCATTCTTCAAGACGCTAAAAATTCTCAAAGACTCCCAGATTGATGACTCCGTTGCCTTTTGACTATAGTTTACTTCTACTCTTTGCTCTAACGGTCGATTTCATTGGCTCTAACGGTCAATTTTGATGGACTCTACTTATGACTCTACAGCCTGCTCCAAAGCTATGAACTACGATCACACGAGCTCCCACGGAGTACCGTTTTGAACTTCGCGCGTTTTGTGAGTCGCTACTCAGCGAATTGTTCCATTCTTTTCTGGTAAATCGTTTGGAATCTAATTACAGCGATTTACTTCAAACAGACTGTTTTTCGCGTATAATCTTAATCTAATTAGATTTTCACATAATCAGAAGCGCAATCGTCGTGCGTGTCAGTAATCATTCTTATTATATAAGTTTCACGTGGTATATGTTTGTCTGTTTGTCTGTTTGTTTGTTTGTGACTTTGTCCGTCCGCAGTTTTCTTCATTTCTAAACGTTTTGAAAACTGGGAGGTCACGGGACGCCGTAGGCGTTCCGGGGAGACGGCGCAGCCGGCTCCCAGTCAAAAACCAAGACTGAATGCCGGCGGGCAGTCTTGTTAGATTATAATGCCTTGACACATTTTCTGAAAATCTTTCGCATCTAATTCGAAATTTTTCGAGTCTAATTCGAAAACTTTCGAATCTAATCCTAGTCTCCCGCTTCTGCGTACTATATAAACGCATTTGGCTGCATACGTCCACAAGAGCCGGGTGGCGCAGTCGGGAAGAGGATTGTGCGACGCCCAGAGGTTCGAGTCCGAACGGCGCAAAAATTTTTCAAGTCTAATTCAATTGATTTTCGAATCTAATTCGAAAATTTTCAAGCCTTATTACTCCCAGGAACGCCGCCGGCAACCGTAGCCCGTGGCCGTGGCCTAGGAACCGCCGCCTGAGGTAGTCGCCGCATCGCCGTGTCGTGGCGACGATGACGTCAAATGTTGCAATCTCGCCCTGTTGCGAACAAAAGGCGGGTGCCAAACTTAACTTTTTCAAATTTTCTCGTTTTTCTCCATTTTTTGTGTTTCTTTTTTCAAAAATTAATCAATTTTTCGATTGTCTATTATATTTATTTATCAGTAGAATACTGAATTGCAGACGATTCTACACGGCCGAAAAACAGGAGAAAACGGAAAACTGCAATCCACGACGCAATTTGCTAAATCTTTACGTTATATTTCAACTTTTATGGTAGTTCCAATAAAAATCTGGGTTATTTTCCCTTTTTGGCTTCAATTTCAATAAAATCTCCTTTTGAAGGATTGCGCTTTTTTACATGAGCAAGAGGGCTACTGTA
Source organism: Caenorhabditis becei (assembly GCA_900536315.3). Lineage (NCBI taxonomy): Eukaryota > Metazoa > Nematoda > Chromadorea > Rhabditida > Rhabditidae > Caenorhabditis > Caenorhabditis becei. Next base: position 33,693 of record LR538883.1, on the reverse strand, counting down.
GCAGTCTTTTCGTGGCGACAAATCGCGTAAACTTGTGGGTCCGAATGCAACATATTCCACGCGCGTCTCTCTCAAAAGCATTGTCTCTCTTTGCAGGTTACGGTAAGCAACACCGAATGTGACAAGTGAACTTTTTTTAATTTCGAAAATTATTTTCGAATTGTAAAAAAAGTTTTTGATAACTTTCTCCGATCTATGAACATGAAAAAAAAACAAAAACGCACATATTGAATCTGTGACCGGTAAGAATTGCACAGTACGCCCAGGTTAAATCTCGCAGAACATCCAACACATTATTTTTCATCCGATCCTGAAATATAGCGGAATACCTTCGCGGCATACGACAGGAGTATACGCTAGCGTCTAGAGCTCTACTGGACAAGCGAAAAAGAGTGTGAAGAAACGAGAGTTTTCTCTGCTGTCAAAGTAAATTTCAAGAGAGGCAGAGCGCTCTATTGCTAATTAATCTTCGTTTATTAGCAGCATTCTAAACTCAGGCAACACCCTTTGGAATCTAATGTTAGAACTCTTTTTCTAAAAGAGTGTTTCTGGAATCTAACTTCCATCGAATACTTTCAGAAATGCAATTTAAATTGTTGAAATTCCGAAGTTCAGTCGAAAACTTGGACAGATGGATTACGGTTTCCCGTTTTTCAATTCGAAAACTATATCCGAATTTTGGTAAAATCAATGAATGAAAGGTACGAAGCGCTGCTGTCTTACCATAAAGAAACTTTTAAATCGGGTGACAGCCCTCAAGTCCGGTGTTGTTGCATACAACGATCCGAAAAGCGCTCCAATTGAGGTTCCTCCAACCATGTCGATCGGAATTTTTTTATCGATCATCGCACGTAAAGCTCCAGCATGTGCAGCACCTCGTGCTCCACCGCCGCCGAACACAACACCAATAGCGTTGCCTGTGAGTATGCGGGCGAGTCGTGAGAAATCGGATTGCGCTCCAGTATCATTCCATACTTCCTCTTTATAAAACCGTACAATCTGAAAAGAGTTGGGCGAATACTGAAAAAAATTGAACGTGGCCGACTCAGGCGGTTTTAGAAATGAACATGGACAAAGTGGTCTGAATCATACAAATTGCACGTCTGCCTAGTTCACATAATAAGAATCTCTTATTAAAGTAAATTATCAAACTATTATTAGTTTCGTGCACCGTGCGGGCGTTTACCTTGTCTTCTTTAACGTTTATCATTTTGAATACGCGGCTAGGAACTCGAAGGTGATGGTAACCGGAATAATAGGAATCAAACATCCACTCAGCTGTACCACGTGGCGTTGATGCTCTCTCTGGCCAGAGAATGACCAGTTCCTTAGACTGACGAACGCCTTTCTCATTGCAAGAAAGCAACATTTCAGCCTGTGAACTATGATTGATTCGAATTAGTTTTTGCTATATACCATAGTTTGATCAATTTTGCTCTGCTCGCCCAGTGCTACAACGAGAATAGCGTCAGCCATTCGCAAACATCTTCTTGTCCAGTTGGATTTAATCAGGTCACATTGGTAGAGCACCAATGAGTACGAGATTTCCTGTACATTGAGCCAGTGCATCAAACCATAGTCCGCTTTCTTTTTGATAACATCTGACTCGAAATAATTCCGAACGACTGTGCTACTCAGCCGCAACACATTCACATGTGTCGACAAATGATGGTAGAGCTCGCAAGTGAATGCTGCCAAAGGAACATTTACTGTAGCAGGAACTATGGCGAGAGTCCTTAAGTTTTGAATTTTCGCTGTTTCGAAGTGACTCATAGCTTCTGGAGTTGGTGCTTTCCAACACTTGCCGATTAATTGAAGTAACTGCGCCCCAACCTGAAAATGTTTTTTTTTCAAGAATGTTAAAAGCTTTAAAGCACGGTGTGATTAGATTATCCTGTTTACTTCAGTCATATGAATATTGAGCTCAAACGACGATTACCTGAGGGTATCGAATTTTCACAAATCCTAACAGTTTCTCGGGAATTGAAACCAAATGAGAAAAGCGGACAGCAAGTACAGTAGACTTTCTAGATTTTCTCTCTGCCATGTCCGTGATTCCTATAACATCTAGCCGTCCGTATTCCTCAATTATTTTTGATGCTTCGACGGCCCGCAATCGACCACCCATTACTATGTACATGCAATCCGACAAATCACCTTGACTGAAATACTAACAATTGAACAGTACTCTCCTCTTTTTCTGATTACCGGAACAATGCCTGTCCTGTTTCTATTCGAATCCAAGTTACTGCCAAATCGAAAACTCGTGCAAATGGCGAAACAAAGTGGAGAGCATGAAAAGCAAGGCGCAAATAAATTATTGGAAATTTGAACAGACACCTGAAATTCAGATCAAAACGAGAGGATTCAACAGAATGTAAACTGGATGTATTCTTCACGTGAGATTTTGAAGTAAATCGTTTTTTCAACAGCAGCGGCTGTGCACATAGCCGGTTCATTTGTGAGAATTTGCATAGAAGGTAAAATATCACCGGGGTAAACATCAAATATGAGTGAACCTTTATCATTCCGCTCCATGGAACCCTGAATTTTCAGTCCATAATACCGTTTTTTCATTGTTTTTTTCAATTATTTTCTAACCCTTCGGAGTTGAATCTTTCCGAAGACGACGAAAATCATGTCAATTTCAAACGAATTTTCTTCAGTCACAATCGTTCCTTTGGAACACTCATACTTTTTTACCTTAAAAAAAGTTGAATAGGGAGAACTTCTGATCACTAACTCGTTCCCTCAGATTATATGCTTGATTTGGGATCCCCATTGCTTCTGCCATCCATTTGACTCCACGAGAAAGTTGTTCATCTTCCGAAAGTGTATCAAACATCGCAAACTTTTGCGAATCAGGCTTTTGCCTTTTCTGGCACGAAATTTCGTTTTCATCCAGGTTGGTTTGTGAAAGCACTCACCGTATCGATGCATTTTCCTCCTATTCCAAGATACATATTACATGTAATAAGAGTACACTGTTGCAACCGGGTCATAACAACTTGTATAGTTCTAATCCACTGTTGAGGGTCGGTAAGATATGATGAATAAATTGATGACAATTTGTATTTTGCTACACGACAATAACTTTGCGCTTTCAAATAAACATATTTGTTTTCTGGTATGACACCCTGAACATAGTAGCATCGGAAGCTTTTTTGCAGTTGTAAAAATACCATAAGGATTTCAATTACAGACGTTTGGGAAAAATAATACTCTCCGCATTTCAAATCTTTCATATTTACTTCATGATGCTTGTCAGTCTGTAATTTTTCCAAAGTGATAGATTGTAAAATATATAAATTTTACAGATGTCACTTTTGTGTAAACTCCAAGTTCTCCGGTCATCACAACAATGATAACATCGTTGGAATCTCCTGGAGAAAATATGGTCTGACCGCCATCGATAGAAAACGTTTCTATGTCTTTCGGATCAAGTTGCCAGGTTTTAGGAAGCTCCAGCCCTTCCAAAGCTTTCAGAACATAGAAAATTTCAGGTTTGATATGAATCGGCACTTGTTCTGTTTCGGTTGGCTCCACAAACTCTCTTGGAGGTGGTTTGGATGATCGTTCCCAAGAGCCTTTAGTGTTGTTATATAATGAGTCACTTCGGTTCCTCAGTCTGGAATTTCATCTCATCGCGAACAAATTTGTCAAACACACGTGTTTTTGGAGCAATTTCCGGCTTCATTCTTGAATGATTCTGGGGTAGAGCCCAGATCTGATGACAATGAAGTACTATAGACATTGACGTTGCCTTTTTTCGCTGGAAATCTACCATGAAGCACAAATAGCGTATCGTGTCGACTAGTGTCCAAGTTGACAGCCTTCGGCGACTGTTGAATCTATGACCGCTTGCCTGACATTTAGTGAAGATAGGAAAAATTTACACTTTGTAGAAGCCAATGGTCTTTTGAGTACGTAGATCAGACTGAGCGAGACAATGAACACAAAGAGGAAAATTATCGACTTCTGTAAAAGCCGAAAGTTAAACAGTTCGTTTGAAAGTTTAGGGGAAAACTATTAGCTGACAAATACTTGATGACTACCTGATTACTAACTTCAAGGCTTATTGCCGCATTGGCTGCGGCTTGAATAATTACTACCCGAGGGAAGTGTGTGGGGTGAAACAGATATAATCTATTGATTTGGCTGAAACTTGGCAGACGGGCAGGTAATGATTCCAATCGCTGAGATCAGTGAGATTTTTCATGAGGTGTGCTTCTCGTGACAGCTACAAGCAAAACAGTGCGCTCACAAGGGAACCTTTTAAGTCAATGTCCGAACTTTGAGAAAAAAGATAGGGTGAAAGAGGGTCTTTTGGTGAGTACGAATCTACTTTCAGAATCTGCTGAGGAGACGTCTAAATGAGTCAACTTCCAATTTGAAAACGCACTGAAAATTACGTGAAAATTGCCTTTTTGGGTTTTTCATAGTTTTAAAAGGTTCCCTCGTCAGATGCCAGTTTTTAGGCTTGAAATCTCCATTGATAGTATTTTACGCACGAACTTCTTTTTCCGCGGTTTTTAGCATGCGCGCCCTATTGAGAACAACTTGCGGCGCTACAAAAACGAGACGCGCGTGGAATATGTTGCATTCGGACCGGAGGCCTAAAAGTTGATTTCAATTTCGAGCGCTTCTGGCACCGTGCCAAGAATAGAACAATTCGCTGAGTAGCGACTCACAGAACGCGCGAAATTCAAAACGGTACGCCGTGGGAGCCTGTGCAGTGTTTGCACCAAAAGCATCCAAAATTAGGGCATTTCTCATGTTTTGTACTTTTTGCTTATCCTAAACTACGGTACGCGATGCTCATAAATGGGCGTGGCTTCCCATGTGAACAGGAGCGCGTTTGCGTTAGGTTGCTCTCGACAGCTCGTGTTATTCTATGTTTTTGGCTACTTTATCTGTCAATGATTTTGAGTCAATTGTTTTTGACTATCACTGTTAATGACAATGGAATCAAATAAAAATTCACTATATGTCCAGTTTTCTTGGAAGGTTACCATATCTGGGCTACAGTTATAACTTTGAAGGACACTAGCAAATTAATTACACATGAGCTAACTTTTTCAAGAAAACTTTTCTGATCCTTGAAAACAATAGGCCGATTTTCATTGGCTTTCCCATACATGAAAACATGAAACACATACGGTTAGTATATCGACTGAAGAGTTGAACAACATCGCTCCAATAGTCTGAATTTGGAAATGATTGCTTTATCTCAATTGGAACATGGTTGTATAACACATCCAACGCGTGATGTCACGCCCCCGCCCGTATTCCTACACCACCTCTCAAATGACTACTTTTCCCCAATACCCGCTAGCGCATTCGGGGGACTTTTCGCCGAAGAGTACCGACCTCTCAAAACACTTTTATCACTACCGGGAGTCGAACCCGGATCGTGAGATCGGCACTCTCCTGCTTTAGCCACTAGACTACGCAGGTCACGGGAGAAGCTCGATCGGAAGTTTTATATGAAGCTGCTAGGGGTCACGGACGAAACGCTCTCAAAAAAACTTCCAAAACTTTGGCGCGACCTTTTTTGCGTGGGTGAATTTTTTTCATGAAAGATACAGCGTGAGAAAAAGCAACATTAGGGCCTGGAATGTGAAAAGTTTGGGTCTAGGCGTTGCTAAGCCTGAAAAAAAGTCCGGCCTGGGGGTGAATAGTCCGGGCCTGGAATGTGAAAAGTTTGGGCCTAGGCGTTGCTAAGCCTGAAAAAAAGTTCGGCCTGGGGGTAAATAGTCCGGGCCTGGAATGTGAAAAGTTTGGGCCTAGGCGTTGCTAAGCCTGAAAAAAAGTTCGGGCTGAGGTAAATAGTCCGGGCCTGGAATGTGAAAAGTTTGGGCCTAGGCGTTGCTAAGCCTGAAAAAAAGTTCGGCCTGGGGGTAAATAGTCCGGGCCTGGAATGTGAAAAGTTTGGGCCTAGGCGTTGCTAAGCCTGAAAAAAAGTTCGGCCTGGGGAAGTTGGCCTGGGGAAAAAGTTCGGCTCTCCATTGCGCAAAATTACAGGCCCATCCTCATTTCTAACGTCTTCAGCACGTCTTCATTGCTCAAAATCGTTCATTCCTGTGCCCCCATTGCGCACGTGAAAAAATAAACAAAAATTCGTGCTTTTTACAGTGCAAATTGGCCAATATTCACGTGAAAAAATGAGGATGGACCTGTAATTTTGCGCAATGGAGAGCCGCTCGGGGCACTTTTGGACCGCTGGTTCACCTCCTAGAAGCCATTTTCGTAATTTGTGCCAGTTGAACTTTTTGAACAACTTTTTGTGCTCTATCCGATGCTGAAGGAATCTCGGCAAGAAAAAAAATACGACAGTACCCCTTTAATGACGGCAAATGCTATATACAAGACTATTGCATTCTTGACTGTTATATACTTCTTGTATTTTTCATGCGTATTCACATTTCATGCTCCTTGACTATTTGAAAGAATGCCAATTGCATCTACGCTATTTGGCTTTTTTTGATCATTGACTCGGATCGTTCATTGACTCTGCACAGGCTCCCAGGGCGTACGAAATGCAAACGCGCCCCGCTAGACTACAGTCGGAATTCGAAAATAAATTTCGAAATTAAAAAAATTCACTTGTCACATTCGGTGTTGCTTACCGTAACCTGCGAAGAGAGACAATGCTTTTGAGTGCGACGCGCGTGGAATATGTTGCATTCGGACCGGAGGCCTGAAAGTTGATTTCAATTTCGAGCGCTTCTGGCACCGTGCCAAGAATGGAACAATTCGCTGAGTAGCGACTCACAGAACGCGCGAAATTCAAAACGGTACGCCGTGGGAGCCCGTGAGATCTGACTATATTCATTGACTCGATCATCTTTGACTCAATTTTGATCATTGACTCGATCAGTGTTAATTGAGTCAAAATCAGTCATGATGAGTTTTACAGTAGCTTGACAGTGGCCAATGATTGGAAAAAAAGATGATCGAGTCAAAGATTATTGGCCACATGACTTTGACTTTTGATGCTATTTTTATAAGCAGATGGGAATTTTATGACGATGATTGATAGAGATCGAATTGTTAATTAGAAGGGTGAAATTAAGAGGAAGCGAGCAGTGTGGACTTTCGCGTGCGTCATCCTTGTTGCGATATTTTATACAACTATGTTGTATTTATTCTTCTGAATACGAAAAATGGGTTTTCGTCAATTAATATTCAAACCATTTCTCGGAAAATTTTGATAATCGACCGTTTATCAGATCCACAATTCTCGGAAAATACAGCTCGATACTTAACGTTCAGAAATCTGTAGACAAGGTTTTGCAAAAAAAAATGAAAAAAGATCACCTGCAATGCTTGTACAAGTTAGTAAGTTCTTTAAGTATTCCAGGATGTTCTGGTTTGTCAAGTGATTGCGCCCACAATTTTTCACTTGCTAACATTCCACTAGGAAGTTTTTCTAACTCAGGACGATCGAACAAATAAAGATTGATCTATAAATACGTATCATTATTTTTTATCTAGAACCAGGTGGGCGGCTACGGCTCACGCTGTCTCTCCCGTCTGGTTTTTCGCCTTCGGCTCCGTTTTTTATACAGCCGTTTGCCCGAGGCGTACCTCAAGTCGCGGCAAAAGGTCTACTATACATATAAATGTATGGATCGATCTAACTTAGCGGACCCTGTGGAAAAATTTTTTTACAGGAAATACCGCCTCATTGCTACAGTAGCGACAGAAAGTTAACCATCTGAAATACTTTTGCGTTTGTGCCAAAGCCCTTCACAAAAATTCCGGAAATCTCAGATAATTTCTCTCAAGTATTGCCCGCATCAACTCGATACTTACTGCTCCTGCCTTTAATGCATGGGGTATTTTATCTCTTGGGCTGTATTCTCCGAACGGCTCGAAGCATCTATGAAATATCTCGAATATCACAACACTGAACGCGTAAACATCGTTTTCGGGTGTGCTATACTGATTGTTCATTGCCTCCGGAGCCATATATCTGATGAAATCTACATTTACAGGTATATTGTGCGTTCCCAAAACGCTAACACCTGTGTGTTTGCGGACAATTGCGTATTTTGCTCTTCGTCTCTCAATTTCGCATTCTATTTTTTTCAAATCGTGGCAAGACCCAAACTTTTGGGACCTATTTTCATTGGCTCGGTTATTATTGGCTTTTTGCGATCATTGACTCTAACGTATCATTGGTGACACAATTTTTCATTGGCTTTATCATCTTTGCCTACTTTTGTTCATTGGCTCTGCCCTAAAACCGATCATTAGGTCGTTCTTCGGGTCTTCTCTGGCTTTGAGTTCTTTAGCTCGTCAATTAATGAAAATTGGCCACTTTTGGCAAGCTGTCAAGTGTCAGCAAATGGGGAACGCATAATACTAATTTCTGCCTGTGTGCATGGCAAATTCATTACCGGCAAACCAGGACCGGTCTCCGCACATGACTAACCGGTATGGCAATTCATTTGACTTCATCCTCATAGTATTTTTATCACATGACAGTCCGAAGTCTGAAATTTTTAACACATCATCGCTCGTTAGAAGACAATTCCGGGCAGCCAGGTCTCTTAAAAATAGTATTTTTAATTATCATCGTTGAACCTTTTACCCATGAAAAATTCCGACTTCATGCATGTGACATATTCCCAGCGCGGCGTGCATGAGGTACTTCAACTTTTGGAATAGGGGAATGGCCTGTAAAACCTTCAGATTGTCGTCAAGAAAGGTTCATTATACTCTTTTCGTGATAACGCTTTCCAAACTGTTTCCCTCACACAACTCTATAGAAATCATATAAGGATCTCTTGAGGATGCAATCCCATTGAACTTTACGATGTGCGGCTGAAACATCTTTCTTTACTGTTATTAAATTAAACTGTCTGTGTGGTTGTGTAAGTGTATCCGTCCGCGACGTTTTCTCAGCAACTAATTTCTCAGCAACATCCATTATCGTTTTTCTTTCTCAGAGGAGTCAGGAAGCATCCTAGCACGATACACAAGGTTTTCAAAAGCGATCCCTATTCTGTGAACTGTACAAGAGCGCAAACTAGACATGTTGACCCTTTTCCCCATGTTCATTCCTAAAAACTCAAATACCGGCCACGTTCAATTTTGAATTCCGCGCTTGTCAACGTGAAAAAAACGGAGCAGAAGACGACTGTTCGCATCGCCGAAGGCTTAGAACCAGCTGGCCCAAAAACAGTGCTGAAATTGAAAAAAAATGTGTCCGGCGCTTCAGGAGCCTGATTCTATGTGCGGTACGGTACAGGATCCTGGATTTCCGATTTTCGTCAAGTTTGGAGAGTGAGGCTAAAATTATTTTGAACAGGGTGGATCCGAGCGTGAAATTGAATGTTCAAATCAATCAGGCAATTACTTACGTGTTTCAGGAGTTTCATGTTATCAGCCTCACGTAATAAGTCCATCATCTGTTGAGACGTCAGATTATTTTCCTTCAATGTTTTTACAGCAACAGCATGTCTTCCTCGTAAAAAAGATGTCTCTTGAAATCCTTTGAGCACCTCACCAAAGTTTCCATCACCCAAAAATGAATTTAGTTCTAGCTGGAATTTGACGGAGTATTACAAGGGCGCCCTCTTTCTCAACCTGCTCATGATTCAATTTCCACCCTACTTTGGGAATAGTCTTCTTCATAACCAATTTAGTTTCTCCGTAATCTTTTGAATATCTGCTGTGCGAATGAAAGCGAACTGGAATTCCACTTCTAAAAGCAATCATCCTCAAAATCGAAGTATTTACAACAAAAAACTCACTTCACGTAGAATTCCACAAGCCTTTGTATCGAGTCGAAAACAAACTGATCCAGCCAGAAAACTTTTTTCTGAACAGTTTCACTGAACATTTAGTCAATTTTGTTGAATAACATATTAGTTTCTATTAGGTTAGCCCCGGCCGCGTCCGGCCGGGGCAAGTGGATAGCCCTGAAGAATAGTCAAAGTTGAAATCCTACCGTTTTTGTACTGCTAACAACAGCATGAAACATCTTATTTTGTTCAATTATACTGATAATGTACTTCAATCCATCTCCTGTTACAATTGTTCTCACTAAGAATGATCCATCGTCAAGTCCTCTGAAATAGTAATACACCTTTCATAGATGGACAAAATTAACTTTAAAATTCTCCAAGCTTCTTCAACTTTGATGAACCCATGAAAGTATACTTCTTCACTCAGGAGAATTTCATGAGGCGAGCGAAAGTTTGGAACCTAAATCAAATAATTGCAGAACATGACAAACTTAAAACTTGTTAGTGAAATTAGTGAAATTTTTCGAACGTTTCACACAAACAATCTCGCAATTCTCTCTTTTTTCTCGGCAAAAGTCCCCAACTTCTTCGCTACCTTTGCAAAGAAGTTGCAGGAAATTGTTTGCGAAAAAGTTGTGAAGAGTGTGCGAAGAAGTTGCACCAGGCTTTGAAGTTTGTGTAAACGTTGCGAAAGATCAAATTCTCGTTTTTCTGACGTTTCGCAACGTTTACGCAAACTTCAAAGCCTGGTGCAACTTCTTCGCACACTCTTCACAACTTTTTCGCAAACAATTCCTGTAACTTCTTTGCAAAGGTAGCGAAGAAGTTGGGGACTTTTGCCGAGTTGGAACCCGCGGACGCAAGAGTCAATCGAGTTTTGCGCTAACTATTCGACATGCTGACTTTGTTTCCTTGCTTATCCAACGTGGTAGAAATTTGAATGCCCCGAACGTGGTAGAAATTTGAATGCCCATTGAGTCTCCATACCAAAGCGAGCTTACACACATAGCGCCGCCAACGTTGAATTTCCAAAACGGTGGTAGAATTGCCGAATGGCCACCGTTTTTCTAGGCCGTTTCAAGAAATTTAGTTTGTCAAAATGTGAAGTTTCATATAGAAAACTGGCGACCGTTTTAAAATTATACGCTTTTGGGTTACATACGACCTGGGAGTCCGTGGAGTTCTAGTCCCTCGACAACGTAGGAAAGCTCTGGATTAGTTTTAAAACTGTACTTATCTGCAACAATTCAGTGGTTTTACGAGAAGAGATTTTGGGTTGTCGACAACGGACGAGTTGATCAAACGCTTTCGATATGGCTTTCATAAATTCCGTGTGTAAATTCGCCACTGATTCTTGGAAAATTATTTATTGACCTTCTGAATGAAGTTGTAACAAGATAAAGTTCACGCTTTCAGTGAAAATCTGAAAAAGTCCTTGTTTTTACATCCTCCAAGATCCTGTGAAGTTTGGCTTTTTTTCGAAAAAGGTGACAGAAGAAACAATTTTTCTGGACACGATTCACCTTAGCAAATGTAACCTCTCCGGAAAAGCCTGACAAGTTGTTAACAACTTTCGACACTTCCACGCGAAGCTCGTTAACAGTTGTCGAAGTCTCCGCCCCTTTTACACGCGTCAATGGGCGCAACCCGCGAACTATCGGGCGCACATTTTTATCTGTTAATGGGAATATTAAACGGTGCGCCCGACAGTTCGCGGGTTTCGCCCATTGTCGTGAAATGCGTGTAAAAGGGGCGGAGACTTCGACAACTTGTTAACGAGCTTCGCGTGGAAATGTCGAAAGTTGTTAACAACTTGTCAGGTTTTTCCCGAGCTTACAAAACATATTTTGATGAATGATATATAAAATATTCGCTATTAATAGACAAACAGTGAAGAAGCATACATACTAGTGTGCACACCTGCTGAATGACCCATAAGCCTCGCTTCGGTTGACCATCCGACCACATTTTATTCCAGTACAACTGGGAAATCGTTTCGTTTCTACAATGATTTTCCTGACTTTATTTTTACTGGCGTGTGCAGAGTCAAGGATACTCCATAAGGTATCCAACAAACGAAAAATGGTCCGCTACATAAAATGCGATCAGATTGTATTCCCTGAAGTTTTTTATAACTCCTTAGACAGATCCGAAGAGAGACTTTCAGTTTGACCGCTCTTTCTTGTTCTGTACATATACCGTATTTCCACTATTCGAAGGGCATGCCCCTCTTTCTTTCAACCCCTTCCTGCTGTCCTAATATTAGAGGCGCTCTTTTGATAAATAGAGGAAATACGGTATATTGTCAATTCGCACTGAGAAGACCTGCGAAGCATACTAATTTAATTCAGCCACGAGATTTTCGATGTGGACGGTTTATTGTCTTTGGGGACAGTTTGTCTGACGATGGCGTGGAAGCTGAAGGAGAGAGCCATGGATTCCTCAGGAACTCGAATGGAAAAGTTTGGCCAGAGTATCTTTCAGCTATGTTAGAATGTGAAAGAGTAAGATGAGAATTGCAATGGTTTATTTTCGAAATGCTTACTTGAAGTATGTCAACTATGCATATAGCGGTGCGAAATCAGGCGTAGGTAATTTCTATTTCGATTCATTCTCTGGAGTGAAATGGCAAATCAATCAGTTTCTTGCTAACAACAAGTTTTTGTCGGATGGTAAAGTTTATAGTGCACGGCTTATTCAAAAAGGTATTCAGAACCTTTGGTGATACTACAGACAGGAGGAACTGTCGACTTTTTCAGTGGTGAAGCTAATGTGACAGATGTAATAGAGAATATTCAACAAACTATCCAAAACGTTACTCAGGCACGAGCAGCCTTCTAACAGATCTCAAGTTTATATTTCCGGTATTTTCAGACATTGAGCACAGGCACACTAGTGATTTTGACTCTGCTTGATGTTTCAAACAGTCCCGGTGTTCAAGCAGCCGAAGACTCAGAAGCTCTACAAGAGCGGCTCGGCACTCTCATTGCAGAAACCAATAGAGTAAAACAGACTAATTGCAAAAAGAGTCAATAAAAATGCTTTCAGCAACTCAATCACATCATCCTTGACAGTGATCTGGGAACTCGTCGCTTGAATCCATTTCTCAGTGTAAAATTGATTGATATAAATACTATAGTTCTGTCAGCAATGCAAGCACTGAATACCACCGAGCCGTTTAGTCATCATTTCCCGAATCTGATGTAAGTTCAAGTGCCTAATCCAAATAATGACGATTGAGTACACAGTTTTGTTTCAAAAGTAAGATTGCACAAACTTTTGATGGGGGCAACTGCTTTTGATAAATATGAAAATAATAATGCTGATTACATTGCAGTCCACAAGATATTTATCGATACGCGTTTCACGACCTTTGGAATCCGTCAACAATTGTGCACTATTATATTGCCAAAGAAATCGCAAGATCAATTCAACAAATATAGTTATTGTCTCATACATTAAACTGAAACTAACTTTAAATTCTTTCATAGTTTTTTCTAAATTAATCCGTGTTTCAAGCATTCGGCAGGTATGCTTGAAGGTGCACCCGACAGTTCGCGGGCTCCGCCAGTTTACTGGCCCAGTTGTAAATTGTGTAACACGGCCTCTCCAGCTTCCAATTCGCAGTAGAGCGCGCTTGCAGCAAACAGTGCCCGGCGCCGGGCGCCACTCTCGAAAAATGTACTGAAAATCATGTTTTCCGCGAAATTTTTCGACTTTGTTGTTCTTGACTACTTCGTGTTCTTGACTATTTTATCTGTCAATGTCGAATACAAGCTCAAAGGAGTCTAAACATCCGGAAACATCCGGAAATGTCGAAAAAACAAAGCCAAAAACAATTGGCCTCGATGTCAGAAGGGCCTGGAACAGCTTTTTTCAGACTATGAATCATAGTCTCGGAAAACATCAAAAACATTATGGTAGAACTCTTGAGAGGCCCCAAACGGAAAATACAACCAGAACGGACAAAAACAATTTTCTCGTTTTTTTGCGCCCGAGTAATCTTCAATTTCAAAAAAATCATAATTTCATCACCCAAAGTTGAGCGAACGCATACCTTTTTTTACTTATTACTGCCGTCCCGCGGCGAGTCACCTGGTGGGTCTCGCCTCGAAAATGGTTCCCTGCTGAGTTACGGTTTCTGGACAAGGGTTTGACTTTTTTTCATCAGAAAAAGTGTAAAAACCTTGCCTAGAAGCCGTGTTTCAGCCACGGCGTGTTGAAGGCAAATGCTACATAACTATTGTATTCTTGACTTTTATACTCTTTGACTTTTCCATGCTTCTTGACTTTTCATGCTTCTTGACTTTTCAAAGGCATCTACGCTTTTTGACTTTTTCCTACGTACTACTTGACTATAATACTTCATGACTTTTTTCCCGGAATCTCAACTTTCATGCTGCTTGAGTATTTTACTGCGCTGTTTGACTCAAAAATAGTGCTTCTTGACTTTAAATTCAGGTCTAATTAGAAGATCTCTTGAAGGCAACAGTGAGGATGAATACTGAATTATTTTAGATTCATAAACAGTTCAGTAAGAAAATTCAGTCTACATCACTGTGTAGACGTGTGGAATCATCTAAACTCTACAGTATCCTTGCAAGTGAAGCTGGCCTAGGAAGAGGGGAACTAGAAATAGCTGGTCGTAAACTAATCGGGGCTACTGTAACGGAGCCCGAGAA
>LR538883.1:0-18959 GCA_900536315.3 Caenorhabditis becei | reverse complement strand
GACTAATCGGGCGCTACTGTAACGGAGCCCGAGAAGTCAAGAAGCACTATTCAAACTTCAGGGAGGCAAAGTTGAACTTCTTCAGGGATCAGAAAAAGGTTTCTTGAAAAATTCCCCAGCTTCTTTCAAAGTTATAACTCTAACCCAGATATGGGGAGCCTGCCAAAAAATGGTATAGGACTGGTCTTTTTTTTGGCCAACTTTTTGGCCAACTTCTGTAAATCTGGAAAAACAAACAAGAAATCGTCAATAACAACAAAGTGAATAATACGGATCCGTGTAATAATAATATAATTCCTTAACTCCTTTCGCAGTTGCGCTATAACCAGCTATTTCTAGTCCCCCTCTTCCTAGGCCAGCTTCACTTGCAAGCATACTGTAGAATTTAGATGATTCCACACGTCTACACGGTGATGTAGACTGAATTTTCTTATTCAACTGTTCTTGAATCTAAAATAATTCAGTATTCATCCTCACTGCTGCCTTCAAGAGATCTTCTAATCAGACCTGAATTTAAAGCCAAGAAGCACTATTTTTAAGTCAAACAGCGCAGTGAAATAGTCAAGCAGCATGAAAGTTAAGATTTCTGGAAAAAAGTCATGAAGTATTATAGTTCAGTAGTACGTAGGAAAAAGTCAAAAAGCGTACATGCCTCTAAAAAGTCAAGAAGCAGGAAAAGTCAAGAAGCATGGAAAAGTCAAGAAGTATAAAAGTCAAGAATACAATAGTCAGGTAGCATTTGCCCGTGTTGAATGGTACCGAGTCAGCTAGCGCGCTCTATCGCTAATTAAATTCTTTTAGCGGCAATTAAAAATTTCAATTATGAAAATGTTTGGATTTTTCTAAAACATTGTTCCTGACCGGTTGAGAAATATTCAAACATGAAAAATTTTTGAAAATTCCCTGGTTTTGTTGCTTTTCCGGTCGAATTCAGTTTACTTCTCTTGTCAGACATTTTCGTATTTTCTTTAAAATCAGAGAAAAAACTCTCCCGTTTTCTCACACTCTTTTGGCGCCTATGCAGTAGGGCGCATACTCCTGCCGTATGCCGCGACGGTACGGTGCGCACTCCGCAGGTTTCTGCGCAATGGAGCGCGAATGCTAAAAATGTCGGGAAAAACCCCGTGGGGACGACGACAATAAGATAATATATGCGTGTGTCCAGACGAAATCAGTTATTCGGTTCATCATTTTATTGATTAATAACCCAAAAAAAGTTAACCATCAGCAACTTCGTGAAGTTTCGTCATATTGTTACTGGAAATAATGCAACATGGTACATGGGAGCTTTTACTTATATGAAAAACGCATAAAATGGCCTTCATTGATACTTTGTAGGAGCCCAAACATCACAATGAGTTACGGGAGCACTTGCAGAACCGAGAGGACAATTGAAGGCTGTTTGGAAAGCTGGGAAATTCTGGAAAAAAACAGTATATACTGTGATATCGCACTTTTTTGGTTCAATTAACCTGAATAGTTCCAAAGACCCGATACATTGAAGGAGAGTGAGGATCAACCATTATTTGTGTATAGAGATTTTCGTCAGACCGGCGAACTTCACACCAGACCTGTGCGAAACTCATAAAAAACAGTTGATCGTGCGTAAATTGTCCAAATAACCGATCAGGTAACCGCGGATCGGGACCATCTAGGGCTTGGTGAGTGCGATACGCGTTAAAAGCAGCATGGATTCCTGAACGTCATGAAATAAATCCGATGAACTTATAAACAGTTTCCAATACCTCCATTATCTGCTATGTTCTCCCCTTGTGTTTGCGTTCCTTTCACACAGTTAGGTGAGTACTGTGCGCTATTCAAAGGACAAAAACCATTGTATTCAGTGATAACACATTGAGCCATTTTATTAAAGCCAACTGTAGAGTTTATGTCCATCCACTCATCAAGATTTCCAGTTGGTCCCCACTGAACTCCTTGATCATCAAACCCATGTGTCAGTTCGTGACCAGCAACTAAGCCCATTCCGCCGTAGTTTATACTTGGAGGCCAGTTGGGATGGAAGTATGGAGGTACGAGAATACCAGCGGGGAAAGTTATTGAGTTAAGCTCGGGCTGATACCAAGCATTCACTGTTCCCGGCTGTCCCAAAAAGTCACTGCGGTCAGTTTTGGCAGCGTTCAGTTGATTGTATTGCAATTCGATATTGAACTTCACAAGCTTATCAAACATATCATAGTAATTGTCAGTGTTCGCAAAATTCAAGTCTTTGTAATAATCATCCAATTGGTGATTATCAGCTATCCAATCCGGAAAAGCAATATTTTGTTCTGCAATTTTAGAAATCTCATTGATGGAAAAGTTCAAGATTTCAAAAATTTTAAATGCTGACTCACGGATGTTGACAGTTTTATCATATGCTTTCTTTTTGGTCTCGGGACTCATCCAGTCTAGCTGATCAATCATTCCTTGGAACGATGTTATAACGTTGGCAATTATTCCACCAGCCGAAGAGCGAATGTTGGACACATCCGATTTTGTTGGATACATGTAATCTATGAAAACACGCCCATTGGCAAACTGCATTAGGTTGTTAGCTACTCCAGCACAATATGGTCCGTTCGAGGATTGATCAACACTAGAGGGAACAACATTTGGAATTGACTTTCTCCGCGACAGTCCCAGAAAAATTGATTCTTCTGATAAAGATCTGAATGCAGTTGCATATGACGGGATGTATTGAGCATTGCCGAGAAGGAGGCGAAGGAACAAGAGATTGACGAGAAGGCTTGGATCTTGGTTTTTGTAGTCGTCAGAGAACTGCGTCAAACGGGCTCTTTCCATAATTGAAACGCGATAAGTTGGATTTGTCACTTTTTTTTGAACAGTCTGAGGAGCATTATTCAGATAAGTGATCCAATCAAGGAAAGAAAACTGGGATCCCAATTCTCCCACGCTGGTTAGGTTCCATGAGCGGGCAAATTGTCTTCTTGTGTCATCATCAGTACTGTACTTCGTGGCAATAATCTGTTCATAGTCGAGAATCTTACTCAAAGTGTCATTCAAGTTGCTTGGAAGCGTTATCTGTTGTTCCTTTGCATAACGTTGTATGACAGCACTTGCAACGTTGAAGTACTTAGGCTTTTCAATCTTCCAAGCCGCTGGTTGATAATAGGTTTTTGACAAATAGGCTGTATTTTGGTCTATGAACATTTGATAGCCTTGACTGTTGTTTTGCCAGTAGGTGTCGACAAGTGGAGTAACTAATGTGTCAATGCCTTCAGCGAAAGATAAGTATCCAAGAGCATTAGCTAGTTTTTGTGGATCGGGTAGGGTTGCAGTCCCGCCGTTTAGGAGGGAGAAACCTTGTCCAATGAGAGATTCGAAGGTCTTCACTTTTGTTCCAATATAGTTGTTGTGAATCAACAGTTGATCTTCTGCTCCAGAACTAACTGTTGCCGAAAGACATGCATTGTAAAACTGTTTCTCCTTTGTTAGTGCAGATGAATTTTGAATAGTTGATTGGTATGCAGGATCTTCCAACTGTTGAGACATATATACGAGATTACGTGCTCTTGCAGTCGTAAATGACACGGGTTGATTGAAACTACCACAAGCGTAACTGTAGAAATCATTACAAGGATCAACGGCAGTATTTACAGATTTCTAGAAAAGAAATAGAATCTTGGTCAACAAAATTAGTCACCGAGTAGTAATCCGAAGCCATTTGGTACGCGTTCATCTTTACAACATCTCTTGACGTGACTTGAGCTTCCGGGACAATATTGAGATCCGTTTTAATTTGCGGCATTCCGAACGCTGAAAAAAGAAGAAGTGGATCCGGGAATTTATTAGATAACTAACTTGTGTCAATATCAGAAACCCAAACATTACAGTGATCATCGGGAGCGTACTTCGAGGGAGGACAGTTGAAAGCGTTCTTGAAGGCGGGGAAATTTTGAATTGTACCCAATACCCTATAGATTGATGGTGAATGAACATCTACTAGAAGTTGTCGAAGAAATTGGGAATCGGTCGCTGGTAGTTGACACCAGACTTGAGCGAAGCTCAAGAAAAACAATTGATCAGGGTTAAAATATTGAAGTGTTTGATCCGGCAGTACTGGATCTGGGCCATACAAGTCTACATAGTTTTTGTAAGCTCGGAAGGCTGAGTGAATTCCTCCATTATCCGCGATATTTTCTCCTTGGGTTTGTGCTCCGTCTATACATGCAGCGTTTCCATATGTTGTTTTATCCAACGGACAAAAACCGCTATATTCGTCCACAACGCACTGTGCCATTTTTGTGAAATCCGATTTGGAACTGTCGTCCATCCATCTACAAAAACTTACTGACTGTTGTCATGAAATCTAGCTATCTAGAGCAACTCAGCAAATTCGTCTTACATATGAGCAAAATTTGCAACCTCCCCAGAAATTCTACTCCTCCTTTACCCGCTTAATGTTCCGACTCCATTCCATTGAACACCCTGATCATCGAATCCGTGAGTGAGTTCATGACCAGCAATTACTCCCATAGCTCCAAAGTTAACAGAAGCCGGCCAGTTGAAATCGTAGAACGGTTTTTTTAATATACCAGCGGGGAAAGTTATGGAATTGAGTTCAGGTTGATACCACGCGTTGGTTATTCCTGGAGGTCCGTTGAAACCTGTTCTATCGGCAGGGCCTTGTACTAGCTGATCCCATTGGGCATACAAGTTGAAGTTCATAGCATTGCTGTACATAGTGAAATAGTCGTCTCCTTGCTTGAAATTCATCATCTAAAAACCTTTTTTTATTAGTAAATTTATCTCGTTCCTTACGGAGTAATACGAGTTCAAACTTGTATCATTAGTTATCCAATCCGGGTAAGCAATGTTTTTCACAAGATTCTCAATTTTATTGTATGCCCCTTTCTTTGTCGAACTGGACATCCAATCTAGCTGATCAATCATTGAACGGAAGCCAATCACAATACTGCTAGCCACTTTCGCAACGTGTTCACGTATATTTTGGCGGTCCGCAGAAGTTGGGTAGATTTGATCAACGAAGACTCGAGCATTCGCAAACTGTGAGGTATTTTTCTATGAGTTTAGTATAAGAGTATTACCTGCATCTGATCAATTGTTTCCGCTGCGCAACTGAATTGGGATTCATCGACAGCCAAGATATTCTTACGACTGTATTTCCTCTCCCAAGGTTGAACATGACGTGGACGTCCCACAGGCTGCTTTTGAATTTTTACATAAGGTCTGACCGTGGAAGACTATAAATTTTAGCGGAGACTATACAGTACACGCTGCAATCAACTTACAGATACTGGCCACGGAAGAAATTCACTGTTGGCATCGACAAGCCGATAATATAGATAATTGACAAGTGATCTTGGAGTGATTCCAAACTTGTTAGCTGTGTTCAGATTTGTCAAAAGAGAATTTAACTTCTCGGGTTCCATGACGATGTAATAGTTGTAATCGGGACTGAAAATTTTGTTCAAGACGTGCCCTGCAGATCCTGTAGCTAAAGGCAAGAACATGTGCCAGCTGAATAGATCGTCATGATACAGACTTCTCAGTTGCTGCATTGTGTTGGGATTATAACTTCTGTCATACTGACGGCGTGTTGTGTCATCGGTAGAGAAAGAAGTCGCAAGAGCATAGTCGAGGTTGATTACATCCCTCACATCGTTTGCCAGAATTGAAGGGTCTAGTGTTTTGTTTTGAACTGATGCAAGCAGTTGCATAGTTTCTGTGATCGACGTTGTTAGTCTAAAAGATAATTGTCGAAATAGTTATTATTATCGTCTCACGATGCGTTTGTACTAGGCCAATTTTTAATGTAGTACGTGTTCGGAGCAAAAGTGGTGGGTTGGTCAATAAGATAAGCGAAACCATCAGGTCCAGAAGGATCTTTCCAATTAGTATCAACTCCAGCAGATATGAGTGTATCTACACCAGAAGCCGATAGCGAACCCACTAAATATCCAAGCCCAAACTTATTCGGGAACGTTTTGACGTCGGTTTTCTGATCCAGCATAGGGAACGGAAATTGAGTGTCTGCCTCGAAATTGGGTGTACCCGCAGCAAGACTGTTAATCGCATTCGTAACAATTTTTCCGTCAGCTACTAGACTGTTCCAGTTTTGTCGAGCTTTGACACACTGATCAAAATACCATCGCGTCTGTTTGACGGGAAGGGGCTAAAACAATACATTTTCAATTTCTTTCGAACAAAAAATTACTGCATTCGCGATGTAATTGTCATCAGTGAGCTTTGTGACCATATCGTTGATATTAGAAGTATCGGATATGTCAAAGCTCATATCTCCTTTGAAGTTCCCACAAGTATACGCATAAAAGTCATTGCATGGATCTGCCGACAAATTCACCGAAGCTCTATATAGAATAAATTGCACATTCATATGTTAAACGATTATATGTTTTACTTGAAAAGCTGAACAACTTGCTGATAAGAACTGTATTTGGCATTGTCCGTTGATATTTGTTTCGGGACCGGCACATTGAGGAGTTTAGCTGTAAATAGATGGCTGACAATGAGGTGAGAACATGCAACGGTACTGTTGAGTTTTTGGACAAATTAGCTACAACTGTTGGATACCACCACCTCAGAAAAACTTACAAGCATAGTCAGTTGTCTGATTTGTCTGGATGATAGAGTTGTTATTGTTCTTTGAAACGTTAACAAGAATTGCAATCGCAACACCTAGAGTTCCAGCAGCCAAAGCTACTGCTCCCACCTTAATAAAAATAAATGTCAGTCTCAAAAATTTAATTACCAAAAGGAGAGTGTTCACTATATGAGCTGTGCCCATAGCGGCTGGCGGGTGACGAATGAGTTAGAAACAATGTTTCATGATAAAATGTCTTATCAATAGCTGAATTGTCAGCGTTAAACAACGTAAGATGTCGCATTAATTTCATCGTTTCAAAAATTCTGACACCTTTGAAAAAAAGATTAACTTCAAAGAGAATAATGATCTGTTGATAAATGAAAAAGTGACAAACTGCAATAAATTTTACTCCACAGGTTCTTAATCGCCACGCGGTTGGTTTTAAATCATAATCTACGATAGTTGTGATCAGATGCAGCAGGAGTGAGATTATGCTTACAAACGTTTAGACAAATGTTCCGTATCCTTACAAGGGAAATGCGTGAGGTTAACATCTTATATTTTGCTGAAAATTTGCACAGGGGTAGCCCGTGGGCCCAATAGCCGGGATCCGAGAGCTTTTCTGCCGGAGGTTCTCCTGGTGACCTAGATAATCGAAAACTGTAGAGGCGTCCTGGTGGACCGGGAAGGCAACGTACGGAAAGCTGAGGTCCTGAGGATGACAAATATGAAATCAGAATCTAAATCTCTTGAAATTTTTGGTCAAACTCTCATTTTTGATGGAAAAATCCAAATTTTCAAAAAGTTCGACTTTTGACTCACGCGTGAATACATACTCACTCAGATTTCTCTGAAAGTCATTGGTGATTTGGTCACGTGGGTAGCACGTTTGTATAATAACTGAAAGGGCTCCCCGTGGTCTCAATTTGAAATATTTTGTAACTTTTTTTGCAAGGCCTGATCTTCACCCGGAAAGGGGTCCGAATAGAAGCTTTGTGACTTTTAGGTGAACGTGGAGTCTGTGAGAGAAATTTTCAGAAAATTCAAAAACAATTTTTTGGAAATTTTTTCTCATGCACCTGTGATGGCCGAAACTTTGGGAAAATCTCGAAAAAATACTTTATATACCGTAAAACCTCTATTAGAAGGGCATGCCGTTCTATTTTTCAACAGCTTCTCCCGGACGCCCTTCTATTGGAGGCGCCCTTCTATTAGAGGCTGCCCTTCTATTTTTCAAACACTTTTTTTGGGAAAAAATAACGCAAAATCAAGCAAAAATGCACGAAAAACGGCCAAAAACGGCTGAAAACAGGCCCCTCTTGATGGAAACGCCCTTCTATTTTCCGTGAGGCTTCTCCAAGGGCCCTTCTATTGGAGGCGCCCTTCTATTAGAGGCGCCCTTCTCATAGAGGTTTTACGGTAAGATGTTAACCTCATGCACTTCCTTTGTTAGAGGATTTAGAAGCATTTACATAACCTTGGGAAGGTTTTTGTAACATTCACGCAGATATAGGAAAAGTAAATTCAAACTTTATTGCTAAATACAAAATGTACACCAAAGCTACTTGTCTTTGCAACTTAATAAATGTATCTGGAATGTATATTCGCCACCAAAAAATGGGGTTCTTATGTATAACTTTTGAAGAAACCTGAAAAATAGCTTCCATTTCGAAGATTCGCAGACATATGCATCTTCTGAAAAATGACAAGACCTTGGAAGTCTGAAATCGAACGATATGTGAGCAGGATGAATTTCCATTGAACATGTATTTCCTAATAAAGATTACATATGGACCTAAAAGAACAGACCCGAAGTCAAATTCCTAGGAAGACAGAGCTTTTGTAAACAGAACGAATTTTAAAGGGGTACTGTCGCTATTTGTTTCTTGCCGAGATTCCTTCAGCATCGGGTAGAGCGCAAAAAGTTGCCCAAAAAGTTCTATTGACGCAGATAACGAAAATGACTTCTAGGGGGTGAACCAGCGGTCCGAAAGTCCTTCCAGCGGCGCGCCACTGCGCAAAATTACAGGCCCATCCTCATTTCTTTCACGTGAAAATTTGGCAATTTGCACTGTAAAAAGCACAAATTTTCGTTTATTTTTTACGTGCGCAATGAGGGCACAGAAATGGGCGATTTTGCGCAGCGAAGACGTGAAGAAATGAGGATGGGCCTGTAATTTTGCGCAGTGGCGCGCCGCTGGGAGAACCTTCGGACCGCTGGTTCATCCCCTAGAAGTCATTCTCGTAATTTGTGTCAGTTGAACTTTTTGGACAACTTTTTGCGGTCTATCCGATGCTGAAGGAATCTCGGCGAGAAAAAATAGCGACAGTACCCCTTTAAAGTCTCGTCAACGTGAGCAGATTATTGATCAATATGATGATATGAAACCGAAATTTTTTTTGTTTCAAAAATTTCGTGTTACGAGTCTGACGGGGTGAGTGAACAGAGAAAACGCGAACTGAGAATTTTTATGTGCAAAAACTGGTCGATGAAATTTCTTGTTTTTTTTGCATACACCTTCAGCATTAACAAACTCATCTCGCTGGTAAGTTTTACAGAAATCTGCTCATCCAGTTTTTGCACAGAAACTTTCCCGGTTCGCATTTTCTCTGTTCACTCACCCCGTCTACGAGTCTACAGGTTAAATAATAGAGAATGCTTGCCACAAGCTCAGGTGAGGTTTTTTTTCAAATTTCCTCCATTTTTTCAAACAACAGTAGTTTTCGCGGCAAGACCATTTCTACAGTAAGACGAATGCAGCTCGCGCTTTCTGTTTTCTTTCGCTTTTATTCAGTTCTTTTTCATCCTCTTGGTTTAGTTTTCTTCGTTCTCCTTCAAATAAAATTTAGTGATACGATTGATTTGAATTTTGAAATAAATGAGATTTTTCCTACACTGATTGAGTCAATTAATAACGTATTTAATCAAAGACATTACCGAAACAAGTCCTGATGCAGGACTTTTAAATTAATTTTTCAACAATCTTGTTTACGTTTTCGAGAGAAAACAGTTTACTAAAGCTGCAAGTCAATTTTTCCAGCCTCAAGTCAACTTTGCATTCACAGATGGGAAGAAAAAAAGTGATTCAACGTATCCAGTTCGTGAAAAATACAGTGTTTTTTTTTCAGACAAAGCGTTCTAATAATCAACACCGTCGCCAAGAAGGGGCCTCCGAGCAACCACACGCTTTGAAACAACCTCTGAATACTTTGGTGAACATTGACTATATGCATGTAAAAAATATTTGAATTAATTTATAGGTGGTCGATAAGAACCTAAAATGTTCCGATTTGCGCTCCCTCTCCGCTCTAAGCATGGACGTCGACGAATTTGACAAGCAACTCTTCACTAATAGCCCGATATCGTACCTAAATTCTTTACGAATTAACTACTTACACAAAAATAACTTTCAGATTAGAAAATGTTTCACTATCCTCAACTAAAATGAAACTGTGTGACAATGCCTCTGAATCATATGGATCACTTTCCAAGTCGATAAATTTGAGAAACAATACTCGACACTCGAGTTATCATGTAAGTAATCAACTTCTAGGTTCACCGCAACGCAAATAGTTGAAACGGATAAAATAATTATGTTTGAGATCCTGACGAAACCGGTGAACGTTTGTACGTCATCATTGGTCACTATAGTTTTCAGAAAACCTGCTTCTGTCATTTGAGTTTTATTATTGTTTTAATTTGAAATGCGTAATGGGGCGATTTTTTGTCAGTGGAGCGAATTGCGGAAAAATCGTGCTGCGCCTTTTAAAAAAATCTCATTATTTTTTGAAAGTTTCGGTAAGCAGTGATTGCGTAAATAAAGGGCTCACATTTTCAGTCGTTCCACCAGTGCCTCTTATGTTTTGAAAATACTTCGATTTTCTAGAATCTTGTCGACGGTGGAGCATACAAAGACTTCTCCTCTAAATTCACAACGAGTGTTTCTGAAGTGGATTTCGATAGCGCAGGTGATCGCGTTCTGGCAGGGAGTCGTTCAATATCGCATAACAGTCTACAATCGAAGAGACGTAACTCACCAGAAAAAACAGAAGGATATTTTTTTATCAATTCGAAACCGAAAAATTTTACTGATAGTGAGGAGAAAGTCAGAAGTTATCACGCAGAATCACTTGTCACGAGGAACTATTTGAGCAAGGTTTTAATCAGAAGTGCGTAGTAAGTAAAACTTCAATCTTGCAGCTTTCAATCCATTCGAATAATGATGAATTCATCCTTATAGCAGGACATCCACCTTCTATCACTGTTCCGAATGGAATTATTGAAAGCATATCACATGCACATACTGACGAAAACTCGGCTTCGAATTTTGTAACAAAAAATAAACTTCGTGACGAATTCGTAATTTTCAGAGCGTTCCTATAACCGAAATCAACGCTTTGAAGGCCTATAATTCGACTGACGCGATTTCGAAAGTGATAACCTCTCAAAATTCTCTGGTTCGTCGAGTTATGGGAAATTTCAATGTGATGACTGAGTTTCAGGAAACATCTTCAAACACTGACGACCGTCTCAAGCTAGCAGCGAAACATAGTCTATCTCCAGAAGCAGAAGGGTTGGTTCAACAAGCAAACAAAGTGAGTTTTTTTTTCATAGTTTCAGTTTGGTGATCTGAATTCAGTTCCAGTATTATTGTGCAACAGAGGCCGTCAAAGAAAATGAACAGGAAAATGTGATCAGTAGAGTGAATGAAAAATCATCAGATCTTGTTCTTCCATTCAATAGGACTGGGAAGATTGCGAATGCGTTTGAGGTCAAGGTTTCAGACCAACTTGCACCAAAGGTACCGCCTTCAATAAGTTGATATATCCGTTTTCCTTTTTACGTTGAGTAAATGTTTTTTACTGTTTTCACGAGAGTCAACGATCCCAAAGTTGAAAAATTGGCGATGGATTTGTTTCAGAGCAACAATTTTCACCAACCGCAGTCACCACAGAAAGCCCTTGTAGTTACATCGGCACTGACAGTTAAGATGCATTCATTGGTGATCTTAAACATACTTTTCAGCCATTGGTTCCCAAACGAACTCGCGGATCACATAACCAGTCTAATGATTCGATGAATCTTGCGCCACCAGAAACTGTTCAAAGGATTCCACATATCAAACAAATTCGTCCTTTGAATTATGAATCTAATCGAGAAGCTGCTGCAACTAAAGATTTATCTGTTCAAACAGGGAACACTATTCGTCTTCGACAAAATCCATGGACAGATGGTGAGTTTTTCAGCTTCGCTTGACTTACTTCTATGCAATGACTACCAGTAATTTTCCAGTTCTAAGTGAATATGCGTACCACTCAGATTCCTATTATATGAAGAAAAGTCCGATACGAACTGATTGCGTTTCCTACGATACGGAGAAAGCAATAAAATCTGTGAGTCAACTAGGCATTTATCCGTCTCGAAATCTCGAGTTTTGTTTAGAATGATGAGAGCATTATTGCTGATCATTCCGGAAAGAACAGTATGAAAAAAATAACCAAGCTGCAAAACTATTCGAGAATGTCGTTTGAAAATATGAGCAGATCGGAGACGCGTGAAAATAGTGGCGATACTTTGAAAAAATATGTACCAAAAGGACGGATTCGAGACTTGGCCGCCGTTTTCAATAATTTGGGAACGTCCAGCACAAATGAACTGGAAACTTTAAGTTTGTCCCCCAAATTTGGATATGTTGGAGCCATCGTCAAAAATGACAGTGAGCCTATTCTGCTTGCTAATTTCAATTTTTTTTTTGAAGATGTAGTTCTGTATAAGAGAAGTGAGCCATCGTCCACTGAACACTCTGATTGCTCTTCACTCGGCGCTTTCAAATGTTCAACACAAAATATGAACTCCCATGGAGACCGACTGAAAAGCACATCATCCTCTTTGCACTGCCCGCCGAAAGTTTTCACCAGGAATACATTTGTTAGTCGAGACGTTAACAGCAGCAACACGACTGGATCGGATCGCAATGTGAACAGTGTCGATCTGACAAAAGAATATCACTCTTCCCGGAAAAAGACCGCCAATAGCATGATAATGGAGGATCAACATTTTCTACTAAAAGAACACCATCCTCCAATAGTAGATGTTCCCATTCGTAAGATTGTTTCAGTTGAACAGACACGAAATTTGACGAATCGCAAGCGATACTCTCCAATGGGAAGAGCAAAAACTCAGGAAGTATTTCCAGTTGTTCAATTCAATTCTCATCACCCGATCAGAGCTATGAGTGGAAATGTTCACGATACGGATGATTTGAGTTGTTTTCCTCTCACTCGTAAGCTATTTGGAAACAACGAATGCGACGATCTGGTGAATGAAAGAGTTTGTTTATATGGAACAATGTTCTAATTGTAACGTTTCTTTCAGGAAAGTTCTTCCGAATTTCACCAGTCTTTTCCTTGTGGGCGTGCACCTACAATTATGAATCAACCGCATCATTCGGAATACGAACCAAACTCTTGGGAAGATAGCACATATTCTGAAAAGCGAGATCTCAAATCAACTATTGCTGCTGTCTCAAGAAAAAATGTACTAAATGTCAGCTTGCGATTCAACAAAAACAACTTATTAAGGTGGCTGGAAAGGAGCAGAAGGAGCGTCGTTTGCCAACACCCCACCTTATTTATTCTCCTCCTGTTACCGAGGTAAAAAATGTTTTAATGCAAAACAAAACTTTCCAACTATTTTCAGGATGCTGGCAGTCGAATTACTCATCACACTTCAACAACCGTTCAAGATGATCCTTTTGCTACTGAAGACAGTATTAGAGGGAAAATAGATAAAATTTTTGCGTTTGTTGAGGGCGATGAATCGAGAAAACATGCTAGAGACATCAGTGGTTCTCCTAGCAGTGTAGCCTTTATGCAAGATTACTTCCAAGAGTCGGAGCAAAGTGATAAAACATCTAGGAATTCACCAAGAAAGCTGAAAACATCAGATTGTTATGATTCTCCAGCAGATAACGACTTGGAGTATTCGTTGTCACATTATCGAGAAATTCAACGCGAGCAATTACGTAGACGTCTTCCATCTACTGACGAACCGAAATTCTTTCGCTCACCATCTATATCTGTTCCACACGCTGGACAGCGTGTGCATGCCTACAAGACACGAGAACTTCTCGGAACACCTGGAATTGAAGAAAAAGAAAGATAGCTTAATTATGATTGATAATATTCCTTATTTAGGTCCTTGAGAACACATCGAATATCGAGTCTGGAACACATCCAATTGCATTGGCAACATCAACACCACGTGACTCTCCACAATCTCGTCTCTCTTTTTCGTCAAAATACATATCAGAATTGAAAAACAATTATATCGCAAACGAAACATTTGTTTCTTCAATCAGTGCAGCTTCTCTTTCCGACAACAAAGCTGAGGTCGCCAAAAGAATCGACAGACTTTCCTATATGATCAAAAACACCCAGAAACAAATGGAAATGAATGAAGCAGCATTGTTGGATGCTATGAAAAAAGGTCGCCGTATGCAAGAGGTAAATAAGCATATTATTCTTTTCATTTGAAACCAGGCGTGCGGCTACTGCTCACGCCGTCTCCCCCGCCTGGATTTCCGCCTTCGGCGGTTCAAACCGTCGCCTTCGGCTCCGTTTCTTCACGTTGAAAAGCGCGAAATTCAAAATTGAACGTGGCCGAAATTGGCGTTTTTAGAAATGAACATGGGAAAAAGGGCCTAAAATGCCCAGTTTGCGCTCTTGACCTGTTCACGAAATAAGGATCCCCTATCAAAATCTCGTGCACCGTGCGGGGAGAATTCCTGACCTCCCTGCGAAAGAACGACGAAAATGGTCGAGTAGTTGCTGAGAAAACGCTGCGGACGGACAAACAGACACACAGAATTTGTCGTTTAATAATAGTGAAGACCAGGCAATCGGCGACGGCTCACGCCGTCTCCTCTGCCTGGTTTTCCGCCTTCGGCGGTGCGAACCGTCGCCTTCGGCTCCGTTTCCTCACGTTGAAAAGCGCGAAATTCAAAAAATGAACGTGGCCGACATATGCGTTTTTAGAAATGAACACTGGAAAAAGGTCCTAAAATGCCTAGTTTGCGCTCCTGTCCGGTTCGAAAAGAAAAATAAGGAACCCTTATCAAATTCTCGTGCACCGAGTTCGAATAGGACCTGACCCCTCTGCGAAAGAACGACGAAAATGGTCGAGTAGTTGCTGAGAAACAGCCGCGGAACGACAGACAGACACACAGACAGACAGACAGACTTTGTCAATTAGTAATAGTAAAGATAGTGAAGATGTGTAATGGACGCCGGCGAAAATCGTGCTGCGCCTAAAAAAACTACGGTGGCCACCCACGAAGCTTACTCGAAAAGCATGAAATACCGTAGTTTTTTTTAAAGGCGCAGCACGATTTTCCCGCTATTCGCTGCGAGACCCGCTGACAAAAAATCGTCCCATTACGCATTTCAAATGGAAACAATAATAGATAAAACATAGATAACATAGATAACTCATGTTAATTCCAGGTTGCTGCAAATCGCTCAATTCTTATTACAAGAGAAACTTTGCGCCTTCAACGAAACGAACTTCGACGCCTCCACGCATTTTCCGCTGTGAGACGACCTCCGCCACCCATGTCCAAAGAACTTCGTGGGTCTGTCGTCTTTCGGAATCTCGTTGTTCAACTCAACAAGCTGTTTGTACTGCGATTGACTGAAAAGGATGGTGAGACATCGTATGATTGACAACAAGATTTTATTTAACATACAATGAATACAAGGGCAGCCGTTGTTAAATAGAAAGCCTTTTCTAGAAGAATTACGGAAGTTATAAATGACGAACTTTTTAGAAAATTCGTACTCGTTTGTGGGTCTTTTCAAATTCGGACACATTGTTGAGGCTACAGAACTTGTGCCTCTCCGCATTTCTACGGGAGACCACGCCAGTGAAGAAATTTTCTTCAACAAACAAATACAATTTTCCGACGTTCCCGTTGACTTTATGATTACTGTAGAAATCTATGCAATGGTAAGCATTAGGTTTCACTGATGACGCGATTCATCAATTTTTCAGAGACTCCAACCTGTGAAGCCCGTTGACATTTCCATAGGTGCTGTGCTCGCAAACAAGTGCAAGACTCTGATGGGTCCCCGTTAGTTATCTCGTACGTACGTTTTTCAAACAAGTTTACTACAGCACATAAGAAAAATCAAGCACAGTCTGTGGAAACCGCTTTCAAATTCCGTGGTCGTTTGGTTCTGGATCGTGATGCTTCCGGCGATCGCAGTTTTTATCTGGATGATGTAACATACCCACTGGAAGGAACTGTTCGTCTTTCAACAGTGTGCAGCAGACTCCCGGAAGCGTTCGAAACAATGTTCAATGGCTTTCTGGTACCAAATAAGACAGAAATCAGGCAGAATTTGTCCCTTCAGACAATGTTCCACACTGTCAGTCATATGGCCAGCTGGGAACGATACTGGGCAGTTATTCGACGAGGAACGGTCTTTTTCTGGAAATACCCTGACGACGAACGAATGGGACAAGATCCCAAGATGCAGATCGACTTGACGAAGTGCACGAACAATGCTATCGATAAATGCGAATTTGAGTTGTGCCCACGATCTAACTCATTCGCAATCGATCTCCTTGTCGACGCAGATTACGACAGTGTTGGAAGCGTTGTAGAAAAGAAAAGGTGAGTTCTAGAAAAAACAGTATCAATATTTTCGAAAAGCAGAGTTCTTCTGTCAACTGATTCTACTGAGTTAATGGCACAATGGTTATTCGCCATAAATCAAACTCTGGACGTCATTCGCGGACCGATTTAAATAATCCCGTTTTACTACGACAAATGAAAAAAAAATTACTGCAACATTTAACATTCCCGTTTCTCATTTGAATCAGTGTTTTTTGAACGGTAACGTAGCATTAATAATTCTAGAATGAAGTATTGGACGAATATATTTCAATCAGTTAATGTGTCGTGGGCGACTACCGCACGGCGATGCAGCGGCTACCTCCCGTTGAAAAATCTTGGAAAAACCGGCCACGAATCAGCGCGCGAGGGAGGGGCGAGGCCAACGTCGCTGATT
The DNA here is from genome assembly GCA_900536315.3 of Caenorhabditis becei. Lineage (NCBI taxonomy): Eukaryota > Metazoa > Nematoda > Chromadorea > Rhabditida > Rhabditidae > Caenorhabditis > Caenorhabditis becei. The sequence continues at coordinate 2,296 of LR538883.1, read as the reverse complement.
GGTCGCCGGAATCTGCAATGGGCGACACTCGAGGTAATCGTCCTATTCCTGTATGGAACAAAAGAGTTTGTATGGACATTACGGAGTGGAAGGGTAGCTTGTAAGTAGGAAAATGGGAGAGAAAGGAGTATCTGTGAGTTACTGAGAGTATGGGCTCTTTAGTAATGCATGGGGATTGAAGAATTTCAGACGCCTGGTAAATGAGGATCAGACGTTAAGAGTGTGGTAATCAACGTTCTCTGCGAATAAGTCAAATGGATGTAGGCTTAAGCTTAGCTCTTAGGCTTAGGTTAGCTCTTAGGCTTAGGCACAGGTCCCCTGTGCCACTTAGACTGAGGTTTTATATTTAAAATCGTCATATCGACTTCGTTCTTGAAGCAGTTTGTTTATTTAGGCAAAATATTGCGATTGGCCTATTCCGTACATCAGATATCAATAAAGAACAAAGATACGGGTGATAAGGTGATAAAATTGCATAATTACGTTGTTTTACTGATTTCGGTTTCTAGTGGACCTTTCGACTCCGTTCTTGGATAGGATTGTTTGGAATTGAGAAACAATTAATTTAGAATTATTTCTAATTTTTTATCACTACTGATAACAAAGTTATCAGTACTGATAACACAGTTTTTAGTGATAAACTGATTAATTATCACGAAAAAAAATTGTATGATGTTTTACAGCCTTCCGTAATAATTCTCAATGACAACTGCGACTTCACTGATAAGCTTACTTACTGATAACAACTCCTAACAGTAAGAAAACGACTGATAACGTCAGATAACATACATTCAGCTTTATTTTTCGTTCAAAACGAAGCAATCGTCTTCGTTCTTGGATAGGATTGTTTGGAATTGAGAAACAATTAATTTAGAATTAATTCTAATTTTTTATCACTACTGATAACAATGTTTTTAGCTGATAACATACATTCCGCTTTAGTTTTCCTTCAAAACGAAGCAATTGTCTTCGTTTTTGCACTAGATTGCTTGGAATTGTAAAACAATTAATTTAGGATTAACTTTAATTTTTTATCACTACTGATAACAAAGTTATCAGCCATCACCTTATCAGTCCTGATAAAAATACAACTTTAATATTCGGAGTTTAATCAATTGTGTGACAATTGTGTGAATGAAATGATCGGCATGAATACCTTCAATGATTTGAATTCCCGCGAAAACTTTTTTTTTAAAAATTTGAATTTTCATCAATTTTTTTTCGAAAACTTGAATTCGCACCTAAACTTTTTTCTAAAAAATGTGAATTCTCACCAAAAATTTTTTTTTAACATTTCCTTCATTTCAACAATTTTTGTGGGAATTCAAATTTTTGAAAAAAAAATTTGGCGGCAATTCAAATTTTTTCAAAAAGGTTTAAGCTTTGGCTTAGGCTTAGGGGGCAGGTCTCCTGCACCACATTACTTGAGGTTTTTGGGTCAAAATCAAGCTATCGATTCCGTTCTTGGACTAGTTTGTTCGTCTTGGAAAAATAATCTTAACCGCCTATTCAATTTGTGATAACTGTTATCAAAAAAAAGGTATCAGTGATCAGGTGGGAGTAATACGAAATGTGCACATATTCAATTGTATTCTAATATTTATAGTTTCTAAAGTGTGTTTTGGTTTAATAAATATATCCTGTGATAAAAAGTGATAACAGAAGCTCAAATGATAAGGTGATAAGCTGATAAGGTGATAAGGTGATATAGTTATCACCTTATCAGCTACTTTAAATCCAGATTTTCGGCTAAGAGCTTCACAATTGGATAACCTTTTTCGTACACCATTCTTCTTCCGTCCCACACACATTCAGACTATGTGATAAGCTGATAAGGTGATAAGGTGATATGGTTATCACCTTATCAGCTACTTTAAATCCGGATTTTCGGCTAAGAGCTTCACAATTGGATATTTCTTTTCGTACACAATTCTTCTTTCGTCGCACACACACATTGATAACAGGTGATAAGGTGATAAGGTGATATAGTTATCACCTTATCACTTACTTTAAATCCGAATTTTTGGCTAAGATCTTCGCAATTGGATACCTTTCCACACAACATACTTCTTTCGTCGCAAACATACAGTGACAACAGCTGATAAGCTGATAAGGTGATACCGTTATCACCTCATCACTTACTTCAAATCCAGATTTTCGGTTGCACAGGGCTGGCCCACTAGTTTGCATTTAACGTACTATGTTATCTGCAAAATCAGCTTGTTTTCTAATGGAAAAAAAAAACAGGATACTGATTAGATCAACGTGTTCCAGAATGTGCACTGCACAAAAACGT
>LR538881.1:0-53222 GCA_900536315.3 Caenorhabditis becei | reverse complement strand
ACTGATCTATCCTTATCATCCCTTATCAGCTAGGCAAACTAGGCAAACTACATACTGATATCACTGATAACTCCCTTATCACCCTATCACCTCCTAATTATCTGATTCAAATTCCCATTTTTTCATCACTTTTTTCGCGAAACTACCCCAAAGATCAAAGCAAAATAAAAACTAAAAAATGCAAATAAAAAAATCATAAAAACGAAAAAAAAAGTTTTTTTCAAGCAAATTTTATTGCTCGAGAGCTCGAAAAAAGCTCTGAAAATTCTCCAATTTTTTCTGATTTTCCCTAATTTTTTTTCCAAAAAAAAACCCACTCACCTCAAAAAGTTATTGATTTATTGAGCGGCGGGAGGACGGGAGGGACAAGAATGGCCCAATGGACCAATTCAAGGTAACAGGTGGACCGCGCGCGGACCCGTAAGTCAAAACAACATGTGACGATAGGATAGGCATATTTGAATGTATCGACTGATTTGTTTTGATGGTCGAGAGATGTGCCAGATGGCCAGCAAAGGAGGAGGATTTATTGATTTTTTTTTTCAGGAAGACAGTGATAAGGAGGGTATTCTGAAGGAACTGATGAAAGATAACACTGATAAGCTCATGGCAATACTGAATTTTTTTTATTTGACAGGTGGAAACAGTTTTGTATGTTTTTGGAAATTCGGAAAAATTTAGAAGTCTCCAGAATTTTTCAAAATTTGTCTAGAATTTTAGAAAAAAATTCCAGAAGGTTCCAGGAGGTTTTTGAAAAAAAACATTTTCTGAATTTTTGAAAAATTTCAGAAAAAAAATTAGGCCAAAATTCTAGGTCATTTTCACAATTAAATTATCGATTGATTTTTTCCAGATTCCCTCATTTCAAAAGTTTGGTTTCCGGTGTTTTTGGAGCACATTCATCAATTTCCATGACGATTTTAGCCTTATTTTCCAGAAGAACAGTGATAAGGAGGGTAATATGAAAGAACTGATAACAAGACAAAGCTGCTGATGACCTGATACAAATTTTCGGAATTTTTAGACTTTTGCTGGAATTCTCAAAATTTTTGTCAAAAATACAACATTTATTTTTCAAATTTCACTTTCCCCTCGATTTTCCAGTTTTTTCACTAGAAATTTGAATCTGGCGAAATTTTGTTTAAAAAAAATGCATTTTCTACCGTAATTCAGTTGCTTTAAAGGCGCAGAACACATCCACAAGAGAGGGTTTCGAGACCCGCGCAACCAAATCTGCCATGCGCCTTTAAGGATACTGTAGAGAAATTCCATTTGAATTTCTCGATATTTCTGCTAAATTTCCCTGTTTTGCCCTAAATTTCTAGCTTTTCCACGTGTTTTTCAACTTCTCTGCGTCTCCACACGCTCTAATCCGACAAAACACAAATAATCGCACGTAAAACATTTAGTTCTCACCTTTTTTTGTATGATTTTCGGAAAATTCTCAAATGCCGTTTGACCCAGAAGTGAGTTTGCTGATTTTTAGTTGTTTTTCTTTTTTTTTTTTTAATTTTATAAAACAAAAATCTTATTTTCAAAGTACAAATTCCAAAAAAAAAATCAAATAAAATTTTTTTTGTGAAAAATTTAAAAAAATCAAAATTTCCCATTTTTTCTAATTTCTGACCCTTATCACTATCACCAATCACTAAAAATCAAAACTCTAGCACTCAATCAATCAATTCCCAAACAAACTTCCTCGTTTCCATAAACAAACCCGTCCAAGTGTCCTATTACACTAAAACTGGATTTCTGCCCACGTTTCCCAACTAATTATCGATTGATTCCTGTCTAAACATTACTTTTCCCATTTTAGTTTGTTTTCCCCGTTTTCCAACCTCAAACACCACCGAACACCCTTTTTCTTGTTTATTGTTTATATTTTTCCCATTTTCCGAGTTGATTCTCAATGGAGCGCACTTGCTCACCGTCTCGTCACCGCTCTTTTTTTCAGCCATTTTCGACCATTTTTCTCTGTTTTTCCTGTTTTTTTGCTGTTTTCAGCGGCTTTTTATTGATTTTCTTGCAGTTCGAGGCGTATTTGACGGCAAGAATGGATTTTAACAGGGATGCCGGCAATGAAACTGTCAGTCAGCTGCAACTGAACATTCAGAATTTGAATCAGCAAGGTGAGCAGTTGCGAAATGGGGGAAAATTGATTTTTTAAAATCAAACAATTCAAAAAAAAATTGAATTAGAAAAAATTGAGATATTTCTAGAAATTCTCGCCCAAAAACTGAATAGGAAAATTTGAAAAATTGAGGAAAAAAAATTTTTTTTTTTAATTTTTAAAATCACAAAAAAAAATGAAAAACTAAAATTTTAACAAAATTGAACTTAATTGTTGACAAACAGCAGCAAAATTTGATTTTTTTTCCCAAAAACAAATAAAAAAATTTTGAAACCGGGAAAAAATTTTTTTTTTTGAAAAAAATTTTTTTTTCTACATGGATAACAAACCAAATTTTAAAAAATTGTCATAATTAAACAACAAATTTGAAAGACGAAAAAAAATTTATTTAAATTTTTCATATTTTTTTTTTCAATTTCAAAATTATCAAAAAAATCCCATTTACCTGAATCTTGCAGTAATCCAACTTGAATCGTTCATTTCTCATCTCTCCGACAGCAGTGATGCGGGACAACGCGAACGGGAGCTTTTCAATCGGGTAATCTTTTAAGTTTTGAATTCCCGCCTAATTTCCCATTTTCAGAAAGCACAAGATGCTCAGGAGCTGTCGAAAGAAACGAATACATTGATGAAGAAGTTGGTGATTATGAGCAATTCTGATGTGAGTTGGGGGTGAAATTGAGAAATCCAAAAAATCCGATTCTCAAATCAAAAAAAAATTTTTTTTTAACTACTGAAAATTTAAATTTAAATTTTAAAAAATTGAAAAAAAAAACAATTAATTTTAATTTTTCGGACTCAAAAAAAATCAAGAAGAATTTAAAAAATATTTTCGATTACTTGTTCTTTTTGATAATCTCTCAATTTTTGTTGCAAAAAAAATAATCAAAAAGAAATTTAAATTTTGAATGTTTTCCGGAAGCACCTGATTTTCCACAGAATCAGAATCATCTAAAAAATTCAAATTAAAATTTTTTTTTTAATTTTTTAAAATTTCAAAAAAAATTCTGTTTCAGAAAAAAATAAAAAAACTTTTTTACATTAATTTTTTAAAGGGGGATTGAAGTCGAAAATCAAGTTGATTTTAATCGACTCATTTGGTCCCCAATATTCGATTCTGAACGTTAAAAAAATTTTCCGACGCGTCCTGATTTTTTTAAAAATCGCGCAAAACTCGCGAATGGCATTTGGTGGCCGTGGCCTAGAAAACGCACATTGCGAAAGTCTTCCAGAATGATTTTCAGCGAAAAAACAGGGTTTTGTCGCCGATTTCGACCAGATTTGTGCATGAATTGAAGGAAAAAAGGTGGGCGACACGGAATATTACAAAAATGCTGGAAGCGCTGCAAGAAAAACCACTGAAAATCCATCGCTACACTTCAAGCCAATTTCAGTGATTTTTCAAAGTTGCGCTCCGGTACATCTGATAGTACCGTCCGACGTAGAATTTTATGCTGATCATTTCTTATCACTGCCGCTCCTCCTGAAAATGCTTCATTCTCGAGTTATTCTCCGAGGCAAGTGCAAAAATTCGGAAAACATGGATTCATGAGAAAAATCATAACTTGTCAAGGAGGCTCGCAAATAAAAAGTGTTCAACTGAAAAGTTGTTGCTTTTGAGATTATCTATCGATCGCACATCTTACTTGGTTACTAAAAATTTATTTGAAAAATTCTATGCTGACCTGAACTTGACGTATTATCAGGGTCATGAGAAAATTTCCAAAATTTTTTCAGAAAACACAAAACATGTGTAATCGGTAGAGAAATTTAAGGGAAACAACTTTCTAGTTGATCACTTTTTAATTGGGAGCCTCCCTGAAGAGTTATGATTTTTCTCCTGAACCCATGTTTTCAGATATTTTCATGTTTTCATCAAAAAGTGAATCATCTTTTCCTCGAAATATCTCAAGAAGGAGGCTCCGGATCAAAAAGTTATCAACTACAAACTTGTTCAGCAGCCAATTTCCAGTCGATTAGACATGTTTGCAAATTTTTTCAAGTAAAAATAAAAGATTTGTATTCTGTACAAGTTGGGTAACTATCGGAGTCCGTAACTCGATTGTTTTTAGACCAATAATGGATTTCAAGATGGGAATCGACTGGAAATTGACTGCTGAACAAGTTTGTAGTTGATAACTTTTTGATCCGGAGCCTCCTTCTTGAGATATTTCGAGGAAAAGATGATTCACTTTTTGATGAAAACATGAAAATATCTGAAAACATGGGTTCAGGAGAAAAATCATAACTCTTCAGGGAGGCTCCCAATTAAAAAGTGATCAACTAGAAAGTTGTTTCCCTTAAATTTCTCTACCGATTACACATGTTGTGTGTTTTCTGAAAAAATTTTGGAAATTTTCTCATGACCCTGATAATACGTCAAGTTCAGGTCAGCATAGAATTTTTCAAATAAATTTTTAGTAACCAAGTAAGATGTGCGATCGATAGATAATCTCAAAAGCAACAACTTTTCAGTTGAACACTTTTTATTTGCGAGCCTCCTTGACAAGTTATGATTTTTCTCATGAATCCATGTTTTCCGAATTTTTGCACTTGCCTCGGAGAATAACTCGAGAATGAAGCATTTTCAGGAGGAGCGGCAGTGATAAGAAATGATCAGCATAAAATTCTACGTCGGACGGTACTATCAGATGTACCGGAGCGCAACTTTGAAAAATCACTGAAATTGGCTTGAAGTGTAGCGATGGATTTTCAGTGGTTTTCCTTGCAGCGCTTCCAGCATTTTTGTAATATTCCGTGTCGCTCACCCTTTTTCCTTCAATTCATCAACAAATCTTGTCGAAATCGGCGACAAAACCCTGTTTTTTCGCTGAAAATCATTCTGGAAGAACTTTCGCAATGTGCGTTTTCTAGGCCACGGCCACCAAATGCCATTCGCGAGTTTTGCGCGATTTTTAAAAAAATCAGGACGCGTCGGAAAATTTTTTAACGTTCGGAATCGACTATTGGGGACCAAATGAGTCGATTAAAATCAACTTGATTTTCGACTTCAATCCCCCTTTAATCAGCTGATGTAAGCAACTTTTCCTATTCCTCCTTTACCAGAAATCGCTTCGCGGCGCCCGTGAACGTCTCCAAAACGAGTACATCGGCGTGCTGAACCGTCTCCAAGCCTCACAGCGAAAAGCGGCTCAAACCGAAAAAGCCGGGATGGTTGCCGCGGAAATGGATGCTCAAGCAGCGATGGACGCCGCCGAACAGGACTACTACGGACAGGGAGCACGTCAAGGAGGCCTTCAGATGAGTGCTCAGCAGCACACGAACCTCGCGGAGATCAAGGAGAGACAGCAGGCACTGCAGCAGTTGGAACAGGACATTGGAGATGTCAATGCGGTACGGGGCTTGTCAGAAGGCTTATCAACTTATCACTGATATCTCAGATTTTTGCGGAATTGGCCAAAATCGTGCATGAACAGGGTGATATGGTGGACTCGATCGAGGCGAACGTGGAGCACGCACAGATTTATGTTGAGCAGGTGGGTGCTAAAACTAGAAACTGATAGGGAATTTCGTCCTCTACAACTTATCAGTTGATCGATTTTTGATATCTCCACTTCTTATCAAGTTATCAGTGAAATTCCAAAATGGCCCCGATTTTCACTGAGAACTTTAGATTTTTGGTGATAACGAGGTGATTTCAAAAAGTGATCTGTTGATAAACGGTTGAGAAGGGAATTACCTATTAGGCTGTATTTTTATCATGATTTTCTGATGAACTAGAAAATTTTTATGATTTTTACCAAAAACTGAAAATTTCCAAAAATCAGAAATTTTTTTTTTATTCTTTAAAATTATTTTTTAAAAATAAAATTTCAAACAATTTTTAAAATTCCAATTCCTCTTAATTTTGGATATTTAGTGAAAAGAAAACTATCACTCTCCAATTTTTCCAGGGTGCCCAGAACGTACAACAAGCCGTCTACTACAACCAGAAGGCCCGTCAAAAGAAGCTCCTCCTCCTCTGCTTCTTTATCATCCTTATCTTTATCATCGGACTGACGGCCTACCTGGCCAAGTAAGCCAATTATCGATTGATCCGATTCCCCGCTACTTATCACTGATTATTTCCTGTCCCTACATGATTATTTGTAAATGCGCCTCGAATCGAGCTTGTACTATCAGTTATCAATTGTAATTTTTCTCTGATTATCATTATTATCACTATTTATATTCTCTAACCAAATCACTTGCTTTTATCTTTTTCCTTCTAGTCTAATCGATAAACATTAGGCCCCGCCCCCTTTTTCCTGATGACGTGTCACCTTTTCGTTCTTTTAATCGCCAACTTGTTCGGGATCATTTGACCGCTCCGGCGGGAATTGGGAGCACGAGAAAAAACAGACCAATTGATATGCAAATCCTCTTATCATTTTATCACTTGGGGCAAAACAGGGGTTCAACCCGAACCACCACATCACTTTGACGCATTTCTCCCGAACTTTTCGGCAGTCGTCAAAATTCAAATTTTTCGATTTTCGGCGTATAAAACGAAACGTTTTATACTAGTTATTCCCTTCTTTTCACCACTGAATTTCCCATTCAAAATACTCCAAAATTGATCTATTTTTAAAAAAATGGCCGAAAGTTTTCTGGATTTCGCACTTGTTGCTGTTATTCTGGCTGGATTAGCCCTGGCGACATTGATTTTGTTGTTTATGGTAAGGAAATGGAGGGAAAAATGGAAAATTTCGATTTTAAAAAAAATTGGGTTTCGCGGGAATTTTGAAATTTATTTGATTTTGCTAATTTAATTTAATGAGGTGTATCGACTTTTTTAAAAGGAAAAAACATCTGGAAAAAAAACTAGAGAATTGGAATTTTCTAGAAAAAAAAGAAAAAAATTGCAGTTTCTGAAAATTTTTTCTTGTCTAATTTTGATGTTTTGTTTGTTGACAATAGCTAAAATTGGTTCGAAAAATTGGGAAAAGTTACCAATTTTCTGTTACATTATTCAAAAATTCAAATCAAAAAATCAAAAATTGAAGGTTTATATTATTGCCTTCCCGCGGCGAGTCACCTGGTGGGTCTCGCCACGAAAATGGTTTCTGGCTGAAATATGGCTTCTGGGCCAGGTTTTGACACTTTTTATGATGAAAATGAGTAAAATAACACAAATTCAATCGTTTCCAACCAAATTCCAGCAGTTTCCACCAATTTACAGTACAAAAACATGCATTTATGGGTATTTTGCCGTTTTTTACCAAAAACACCTTATTTTCACTGAAAATTAGTGGAAACTGCTGGAATTTGGTTGTAAATGATTGGATTTACCCATTTTCATCATAAAAAGTGTCAAAACCTTGCTCAGAAGCCATATTTCAGCCAGAAACCATTTTCGTGGCGAGACCCACCAGGTCACTCGCCGCGGGGCGGCAATAATATAGTTTTTGGAAAAAAATGTACCGTTCCAAAAACTTGGAATTAGTGAGTATCAAATATAATTATTACTCCAGAACCGGATAAGAAAAAAACAATTTCGAAAATTCAAAATACAAAACTTTCCGTTTCAAAAATGTTTGAACATTTTCGGTGTATAATGGAAACTTTGATCGAAACTGAAACTGACGTTCAGAAATTACGAAATTGGCGGGTAGGATATCTCGCAGCGAAAACTACAGTAAGATTTTTTTTTCATTTTCGTTAAAAATTACTGAAAAATGCCAGGGTTACTGTAGTTTTCGCTGCAAGATATCATGCGCGCCAATTTCGAAATTTTGAATTTGCACAACAATTTTCAATTTCTAGTGCATTTTCACTTCATTACCATTAAAAACTCCCAAAAAAAAATACAGTTTCAAAAAAATCTCAAATATCTGCATTTGTACGTCAAGTTCACTCGAAATTGTGCTTACAGTACTCCCACCGAATGCGCCGCCCGTTCCAACGATGTTTCGGTCATTCGATCGCAAAAACGGTAGATGTCGAAACAGGAATTGCACCGAAAAGGACGACAATTCGGGTGGTAAAGTCACTGCCGACACAACTACCACAACCACCGACACCCACTAAATTTGAAGTCAAAAAGACACCCGTTAGACGGTAAGAAAGGATTAATCATCGATTTTTCGGGAAAATTACAAGAATTTAGAAAAAAAATAAATTAATGTTCACGTGGCGACCTAGATTTTTCACGTGAGAATGACATAGATTTTTTACGTGACCCTAATTTTCACGGGATCCAATTTTTCACGTAATGACCTAGATTTTTCACGTGAAAAATTTTGGTCATTTTTACGTGAATTTGACCTAGATTTTTCACGTGAAAGTTACCCTAATTCTCACGTAAACGTGATTTCCAGGGTCCTAACCAACCCTCTCCCTGAAATCATCGAAGCCGAGTCACCATCCCGCCAATTCATGTTCATCTACCCAAAGAAACCCAATTTCCAAGTAAGTCCCCCTTATCAGTTCCTTATCATTCCCTTATCAGTTCCAGACCTCCAATGAGCAACACACATTCCAAAGTGGCTCAACAAAAAGCTCTTATCTGCCGAATCGAAGAATGTCGCAATAGGCACTTTATCACTTCTTATCACTAGCTATTGAACAAATTATCACTGATTAAATTAAATTAAATCAAATTATCGATTGATTTTTGTATATACTTGTCGTTTTTTTGAATCTAATTCTACTTCTAAATAAAAATTCCCCAATTTCCCAAAAATGTCCCAAAATCACCTACACTTCCCAAATCAATCGATAATGTGCGAGTGCTCGGTGATAAGGTGATAAGAGTGTGTTATCATCTCGAATATTGCGATTGAGCACTTCTTCCTCGATACGATTGATCGTCAATGTCATCTGGAAGCTCGTCTTCTCCGATCTCTTCATAGTCCTTTTCCAGAGCAGCCATGTCCTCACGGGCTTCCGAAAATTCGCCTTCTTCCATTCCTGCAAATAAAATCGATAATTATTTTTCACGTGATGACCTAAATTTTTCACGTGAAAATGACTCAGATTTTTCACGTGACCAAGTAACTCACCTTCTCCCACATACCAGTGCACGAATGCACGTTTCGAGTACATCAAATCGAACTTGTGATCCAACCTGGCCCATGCTTCGGCTATTGCTGTTGTGTTACTAAAAAATGAAAAGAATTTGACTATCGGGTTACTGTAGCTCACCTGATCATGCAAACACTTCTCGTCTGCTTTCCGAGATCTCCTCCCGGCACTACAGTAGGTGGCTGGTAGTTGATGCCGACTTTGAAACCGGTTGGGCACCTGGAATAGGGGAAGGGGAATTTTGAAATAAATTTTTTAGGACAGCAAATTAACTGATAAGCATTTTATCAGTTGATAACTTTTCTCTATCTCCTACAGTAATTTCAGGAAAAATCGATATCTAAGCTTCAGAGTTACAGTAACTATTTTTTATCATAACTACCGTAATCCTTTTTTTTTTAAAGTTGAAAAAAATTAATAGTGATAGGAAATCATCTCCTTATCATTTTATTAGTTGACAACATTTTCCTATCTCCTACAGTAACCCCAGGAAAAATCAAAAACCACTGACCACTCGACAAATTGCACAGTTCTCTTGGTTTTGACGGAAGCAATCGCCGAATTGATATCTTTCGGCACGACATCTCCCCGGTACAGTAGGCAAACAGCCATGTATTTTCCCCTTCTCGGGTCACATTTGACCATTTGATAACCCGGTTCGAAGCACGCATGGGTCATGTCAGCTACAGTATTCTGCTCATGAGACGCCCGTTCCGCAGAGACCAATGGAGCATAAGTGACCAGTGGGAAGTGGATTCGGGGGTACGGTACCTAGGGAAAATAGGAAATAGAATGACAGTCCAGTAGAGCGCATTTGCTTACCAAGTTGGTCTGAAACTCGGTCAGATCCACGTTCAGGGCACCTTCGAAACGGAGGGAAGCAGTTATGGAACTGATGATCTGGGCCACGAGGCGATTAAGATTGGTGTAGGTGGGTCTGGAAAAAAAGAATTCCAGTTTCAAAATTTTGTGGAAAATCTAGATGTTCTCGGTAAAAATGATTTCAGACAGATTTAAAAAATTCCATTATAAAAAAGTTTTAGAAAATGGGTCTCGCAACGATTCTCGGTTTTAGCAAAATAAGATAAATATTTTTGTTTCAAAAATCTGATTTCAAAAAATCACGAAAACTTTTGATAATTGTGAATTTCCTGTTGGTATAAAACAAAAAAAAATTATCAGTATACCGTAACCCTAAATCTGACTGAATTTTTGAAAAACAAAATTTTGAAAAATTCCGTTTGAACAATTTCAAAAAGTTTGGAAACAACTAGAGAATTTTGATAAATGTTTTTTAAAATCTACAGTAATCCCAAAAAATTCGAAAAATTAAAAAAAAAATCCGGTTTCAAAAAGCACAAAGAGCATTTCATTAGGATTCGGGATAATGACGCGTCAATCAAAATTAGACATTTAAAAAAAATTTAATTTTCAACAATTTTCAAAAAAAATCAGAAAACTTTCAAAAATCTGGTTCGGAAAATGAAAAAAATGTAGAAATTTCAGCTAAATTTTGAATAGTTTTTTGAAAAATTACTAAAAAGAACAAATTAAAATTACATTTTTTTTTCAAATTCCTGTTCCAAAAATAGCACTTTAAAAAATTTAACTAAAATTTCAAAAAAAAATTAGAAAGAATGAGTTTCTTTATTTTTCTGCTCTAGCTACCGTAATCCTACTGTAACTGGCTTTTTTTTCAGATATCATTTTCACTTTTTTAGTGTTCATTTTTTTACAAAAAATTAATTTCTTCAATTTCACATTAATTTACCTTGCCAAATCCAAATTCCTTCTGCAAATATCATAAATGGCCTCATTATCAACCATAAACGTGCAATCCGAGTGTTCCAAAGTGGTATGAGTCATCAGAATCGAGTTATACGGCTCTACCATTGAAGTAGACACCTGCGGAGCCGGGTAAATGGCGAATTCGAGTTTCGGTTTCTTTCCGTATTCCGTGGAGAGTCTTTCCATCAAAAGGGACAAGAATCCGGATCCAGTGCCACCGCCGAACGAATGGAAGATTACGAAACCTTGGAGACCATTGCAGTTCTCCGCAAGACGCTTTACACGGTCCATTACGACCTGAAGTTAGAGGAAATGATGAATTGAAAAAATAAAACCAACAACCAGAACACAATTTAAAATATTTGTTGAACAAAAAAAAATTTTTTTTTCAAATTTTTGGATTTTTTTAAAAAAATTCAGTTCTAAATTTTCCAAATTTCAGATAAATTTTTTTTTTTGGAAAAAGTGTGAAAAAGCGAAGTAGTATTATAAATTTTTCATATATTTTTTTTTTCAAAATTTTGAAACTTGAAAAAAAAAATTTTTCAAGTTTTTTTTTTCAAAATTTAGAATTATATATTTCTCAGGATTTTTAGAATTTGATTCAAAAAATATGAAATAGAAAATAACAAAGAAAAAATTTTAAATTTTTTTTTGAAAATTATTGAAACTGAAATTTTTTCAAGAAAAAAAAATTCTGTAGTTTTCGCTTCGAGTTATCGCGCGCGCCAATTTGAAATTTTCAAAGCGAACTCTGAGATAAAACGGTAAGATACAAATTTTAAAAATGGGAGTACTACCAGGAGGAACAAAAAATACTTGGGAACGCAAATTTTCAGAAATTATTGAAACTGAAATTTTTTGAAATTTCCCGAAATTTTCAGATTTCTGTAAGCAATCTTCATCTCAAATCTCAAATGAAATATTATGTTTTTTTGCAAATTTTCTAAACCAAATTTAAAAAAAAAGTTCGAACTCACATCAATCATCTCTCTTCCAATCGTATACCTTCCCCTCGCATAACAATTCGCCGCGTCTTCCTTTCCAGATAAAAGTTGTTCCGGATGGAAGAGGCTACGGTAGGTGCCGGTGCGAACCTCATCTGAACATGACATCCTTGCTACAGTACCCCTATTCCCTTCTCACCAACTACAGTAGGCTCCAAGTCAACAAAAAGACATCTCGGAACATGTTTTCCGCCGGCCGTCTCCGCGAAGAAAGTGTTGATTGTCTCGGTTTCCTCATCGTAAGTGTCATCATCGACATGGTACCCATCGGGTTGGATTCCATGTTCCAGACAGAACAGTTCCCAACAAGCATTGCCGATTTGGACTCCCGCTTGGCCCACGTGGATTGAGATCACTTCGCGCTGCAAGGTTGGCGCATTTTTGGTGCAAAAGGGATCAGGACGCATTTCTGGTGCCTTGGCACAATTTAGAATCATTGAGGCTTGACGCACTTCTCGTGCCTTGGGCCTTTTCGGGTGCAAAAAAAAATCATGACGCATTTCTGGTGTCTTGGCGCAATTCGCAATACTTGACGCAGTTTCGGATCATTGAGGCTTGACGTACTTCTCGTGCATTGGCGCTTCTCTAATTCCCTGACGCTATTCCAGTGCTTCAATCTCAGTATACCTTGGCGCAATTTGAGTGCAATTGACACCAAATCGGCGCTGGCGCTTTTCCAGTCATGAAAATATAGCAGACGCATTTCTGGTGCCCTGGCGCTTTTCTAGCTCCATGGCGCGCTCTAGGATTTTTTGCGCTCTTTCAGTCAAAAAATGTCTATGACGCCTTGGCGCATTTCGCACAACTTGACGCAGTTTCAGATTATTGCTGCTTGACGTACTTCTCGTGCCTTGGCGCTTTTCTAGTTCCCTGACGCAATTCCGGATATCTAAGTGTCTTGGCGCTTTTCCAGGTTCAGTACGATACCTTGGCGCAATTCCAGTGCAAATACCACTAGATTGGCACTGGCGCTTTTCCAGTCATGAAAAGATAGCTGACGCATTTCTGGTGCCCTGGCGCTTTTCTAGCTCCATAGCGCGCTCTAGGATTCTTTGCGCTTTTTCAGTGCATTTTCAATCATGTAAACCATTCCTATGATGCAATCCTAGTGCCCTGGCGCATTTCCCCCTATTCCTACAGTAACCCCTTCCCCCAACTCACACTTCCTTTGTACTGTGGCATCTTCAGAAGCTTCTTCGAGTCGTTGTCTTCAGAATTCGTTGAGAATTGCCTCCAGAAGTCAGCTAGCCAGTGACCAATCCGAATAGTAAAGTGGCTCTTCTCGGGGGCTCGGGATGGTTGTGTCCATCGGGACACCATGGTTACGATGGGCGGCCCATTGAAACATTTATGCGATTTTCCGGGGATGCACTTGACGTCTCGGGGCAAGCTATTGTCATGGTGAACAAATGTCCTTTTCTCTTTTTGGAAAATGGGGGAAACATGGATTCGTACCTATTCGGGGAGGGGGAAATAGAGAGAAAAGTTTTGAAATTTTGGGAAATTTGAGAAATTTTCAGGAGGGATTTTCAAATTCGAACGTTAAAACGTTTGAATTATAAATTATAAATTAATATTATCATTATTTTTGGAATCGATTTGAAACCGGAACAATTTTTATTCATTTTTTTTGAAAATTTGAAAAAAAAAATTTATGACGAAAAATTGGAGAATTTGGGAAAATTCCGGAGATAAAATGTGCAGGTTATCGATTATTTGAACTCATTATTGTTTATGCATTAAGACGAGTTCTCTGAGAAAGTCGAAAGTGGCCGGGAACAGCTTTTTAAAAAAGTGTCTCGGAAAAAATCCAAAAAATTATGGTAGAACCCTTGGGTGGTCCCAAAACAAAACCACCAATCAGAACTGGCAAATTAATTTTTTTCGAATTTTGGTCATCCCAACTAGGTGAAAACTTCAAAAAATCATAACTTTCTTCAAACTCAACGTTGAGCGAGCACTCTTCGCCGGGGTATTACACGGGTCCATATGCATGTTTGGAATCTTTTCTGACTTCTTACGAGTTGTCCAACATGTTAAGAAAAAGTTCATCAGACAGTTATTGATTTTTTACTATGTCACAGACACCGAGTTAAAGCGATCTAAATATTTTTGCTGATACCTGACAATAGTTGGTATTTGGAAAAATTTATTTCAGATTTTTAAACTCGCTGGAAAATTTAGGAAAAATCTATGAATATTGGATGTAAACCGAAAAATGACACATTTGTCAGTATAAACATTTTTAAAAATTTTCAATATTTTTCTGGACAAGGTATTTTGTATTCAACATTTATAATAATGTCTCATTTATCATTTCCGACAAGATTAGTGATCAGATTTTCCTTATCACGGCTGATTTCCAGTGATATCAGTCACTCTCTTATCTGATCACTTATCAGGCCAGGGTGAAGAGCTAGCGAGATGCACTCAACTGAAGAAATGTTGGCCTAAAACACCTTCATATGACTGCAGTTGACCCTGTGCTCAAACTTTGAATTTCACGAAAATTTCGAATTTTTCATAGTTTTTGTCATTTTTTACCAGATTCGACGTATAAATTTTCTGAATTTTTTTATTTTTTCCGATTTTTTCGAACGTTTTCGAACGTACACGTCGAATCTGGTAAAAAATGACAAAAACTATGAAAAATTCGAAATTTTCGTGAAATTCAAAGTTTGAGCACAGGGTCAACTGCAGTCATATGAAGGTGTTTTAGGCCAACATTTCTTCAGTTGAGTGCATCTCGCTAGCTCTTCACCCTGGCCTGATAAGTGATCAGATAAGAGAGTGACTGATATCACTGGAAATCAGCCGTGATAAGGAAAATCTGATCACTAATCTTGTCGGAAATGATAAATGAGACATTATTATAAATGTTGAATACAAAATACCTTGTCCAGAAAAATATTGAAAATTTTTAAAAATGTTTATACTGACAAATGTGTCATTTTTCGGTTTACATCCAATATTCATAGATTTTTCCTAAATTTTCCAGCGAGTTTAAAAATCTGAAATAAATTTTTCCAAATACCAACTATTGTCAGGTATCAGCAAAAATATTTAGATCGCTTTAACTCGGTGTCTGTGACATAGTAAAAAATCAATAACTGTCTGATGAACTTTTTCTTAACATGTTGGACAACTCGTAAGAAGTCAGAAAAGATTCCAAACATGCATATGGACCCGTGTAATACCCCGGCGAAGAGTGCTCGCTCAACGTTGAGTTTGAAGAAAGTTATGATTTTTTGAAGTTTTCACCTAGTTGGGATGACCAAAATTCGAAAAAAATTAATTTGCCAGTTCTGATTGGTGGTTTTGTTTTGGGACCACCCAAGGGTTCTACCATAATTTTTTGGATTTTTTCCGAGACACTTTTTTAAAAAGCTGTTCCCGACCCCTCCCCCAGAGTTGAGTTCTCTCAGAGAACGCGTCTTAATTTTAAGACCGAAAAAAATTATTTTTTGAAATTCGAAAAAAATTGTTATTTTTTAAATTAAAATTTTCAAAGATTTTCTGAATTATTTTGATTGATAAAATGATAAGCAAATTTACAAAAAAAGAGAAAAAATTAGCAGACCTTCCTAATGGACCAACAGGGAGGTCAAATGGTCAAGAGGGGTCTGTTCTCCTGATCAGACTACATACAAGAGAGAGAGAGAGTGTGTAATTGTTGGAGAGTTTAGAGATTTCCTTTTTTTCTTATCAGCTGATAAAACGAGTTGTGTTAAGCTACTGATAACTGATAACTGATTGCATATGTTTCTGGATCCTCGCCACCATTTTCTCATGTCTTCCCTTCTTCTCTTCCTATTCTTTTCCTTCCCTTGGACCGTTTGCCAAGAGTTGTCCCTATTCCCTCCTGACACGTGGAACCATCACTTGCACAATCCTTATCACACCTATTATCACGGATCCGATCACAACGGCGGACAAGTCGTGGACCATGGGGATGACCAAGTGAGGGCGAGTCATGGACACTTTCACACGTGCCATGGATGGACTTGTCATTCGGATTGGCAGAGGAACAGTGATAATAATGGTTATCAGTCGGGTTATCAGAATAATCAGTGGAATTATCAGAATGTACAGAATTCCGGAGATTCTGCTAATCAGATTCAAAATCAGAATCACATGAATTTCGAAAATTCTAGAAATTCCTAGGAGTTCCTAAAAATTTATTTTTTTTACTGTTTCGAAATCTTTTTTTCTGAATTTTGCACATTTTGAGGGAATAGTCACCATGTTAACTTAATTGTTTAAATTTAAAATAAACTTATTTGATACTGTATTTTGAAAAAAAAAACTCTATTTTCACCGCGTCAATGAAAAATCAAGAAAACCAAAAAAAATTTTTTTTTTTTGAAACTGTATTTTTTTCTTGAATTGAACTTTTTTCCTGAAAAAATCAATATTTTCAGTATTTTTTGAAAAAATTAAAAAATCCAAAAAAATGTGTTTCAAATTTTTAATAAACTTTCAATGTTTTGATAATCGGCACTGATAACACAATATAGACACTAAATTCAATTTTCAAAAATTTTAAAATTTCCAAAATACCCTTCTCATTTTTTTTTCAAAAAATCCGAGTTTCAAAAAATTTTAAATTCACACCTATTTTTTTCCAAATAATCATTCTATCCTTCTTGTTGAAAACAAAAAGAGAATCCCAAATGCGCAAAAGATGATCCCCTTATCACCTTATCAGTGTCTCCTCGAAAATCAGTGATCATCTGATCTAAGAATTCGAAAATCAAACATCCAAAGACACCCATTTATACAAAAAATCACATTTTTCTTCGCACTTTCTCAAAAAAACCCGGGTTAGCAGTAAAATCAATAATTAAATTTTTAAATAAATTAAAATTCCCAGCTTTTCCGTTTTCTATTTATTGAGCATGAGCACCAACTGCTGAACATTTGGAAGAGCAGCAACGGCCCGGGAGTCCTCATCGTAGACTTTGACGGAGAACGAGTTGACACGTGTGAACACGTCGATTACACGTTTACGGACCGGCGACAGAAGGATCGACTCGGTCTCGGAGACGCCGATGTACAGCGAGTAGGCGTCGCGGATCTGCAGAATATTGAATTTTTGAATTTATTGAAATTGGAAAACATTTTCAGATAACAGCGCAAACCGACTAGTGTTAGAAATTTTATCTGAAAATTTGGAAACTGTAAAAAATGTTTGAAATTTGAAATTTGAATTTCCGAATTTTCCTGTTTCAAATAATTTTCCCAATTTCTAAGATTTTTATCAAATTGATAAATCACTCATATCGGAAAAATACCGTTTTCTGAATTTTTTTGTGAATAATTTTTTTTCGAAAAAAAAATCTGTTTCAAATTTTATTTTTATTTTTTGAAAATTCAATTTTATTAATTGTACATGTGACAGAAATACCGAAGCACTTGAAATCAGTCTAATCATTAACAAAAAATCAGTGATTTCCGTTTAAAAATTCAGCAAAATTCTTTCATTTAGATTTTTTATTTAAAATTCGGAAAAACTTGTAGATGATAGCAGGAATCGACTAATATTAGTAAAATTTTTGAAAAATTTTATCTGAAAATTTTAAAACTGTAAAAAAATTTGAAATTTGAATTTCCAAATTTTTCTGTTTTAAATTATTTTTCCAATTTTATAATTTTTATCAAATTGATAAAGCACCCATATTGAAGAAATATGATTAAAAAAAAATTTTGTGAATAATTTTTTTTGAAAAAAAAATCAGTTTTAAAATTCGTTTTTCATTTTTTTGAAAAATTCCATTTTATTAATCGTACATTTCATGGACTAAATACCGAAGCACTTGAAATCAGGCTAATAATTCAGTAATTTCAATTTAAAAATTCAGAAAAATTTCAGTTTCAGATTATTCAAAAATTCTTTCAATTTTTTTGGACCATTCTCAAAGTTTCAATCAATTTCATTAGAAATCCCAACTGATAACAGCCTTATCACTAGATTTCCCTAAAATCACGATTTGTTACAAAGCCGTTTCCTGTCAAAACTACACAACGGTTCCAAGACCAAAGTCACGTTGTCTCCTAGCAGAACCCTTATCACTCCTTATCAGTTGTATCAAAAGATGACGCTGTCGCCGTTTCGGAAGATCAGATAATCATCAGACGAGGCTCCGCCCCTTTTGGTTTAAAAACTCTCACGGAGAAAATCAAAAATCACTGATCCTTATCCTTATCACTATGCGGTCCCTACTGATCCTTCTATTCCTCGGATCCCTGGCGCAGTGCCAAGTGTTCCACGCCTCTCCAGAAGTCTTGTCTAATCAGATCTACAATCCTTATCACTCCTATCACCCTCATCAGACTTATCACCAGCCTTATCACGGCGGCGGACACGTTATGCATCACGGAAGCAGCGGAGTCAGGTCCAGTCACGGATTCTTCACAGTTTGCAGAGGATGGACGTGTCATTCGAATACATAATGAGATAACAGATATGTGTCACTGATATACTGATAACTATGATCTCTTATCACTAATTTTATCAAAAAAAATTGGAATAAATTTTTTGTGATTTTTCAAGATTTTTTGAAATAAAAAACGGCTCTAATTTTTTTCAGAATTTTTTAAACAAAATTTAAAAAAATAAAAGAGCTAACATTTTTTTTATTTTTTTGAGAATTTCCAAAAATGTTTCCTTGCCAATTTCATTATTTTTTGAATTTTCTAGAACTTTTCTTACCTCTCCAAACTTCCCACCGACATTCTTGTAAGCCTCCGAAGCCAAATCCTTGAGAACGGCGGCGGCGAGTTTTGGGTGTTTTGCCAGGTCGAAGCCTTCTTTCAGACGCTGAAAAATAGGAAATAGAGCTACAAAAATATAGAAATTCAAATTTTTCGCTGCGAGACCCTCTTTTTTCATACCTCATCTTCGGCCAGATCAATCCACTCTGCCAACTTCCCAACCATCAACTGCGATGCTTCATGAGCCAATCTAAACGAAGCGGCGCGGAGTTGTTGATCCAGAACTCGCCGAGAGTCTCCCTCATGTTCACGGACTTCGATTGGGACCTGAATGATAAGAGAACTGATAAAATCAGTGATAAGAGATTCTTACCGTAGTGATAAGTTCCAGAAGAGTGTTATTAGTGCTCAACTCGAACCATTTCGCATTAGAATCAAATAAAACATTGGTGAACTTGGAGAAGTCAAGTGAAAAGTCCTTGGTGTTAAGGGAGTCTGACCTGGAACTGATAAGGTGGTTAACAGGGGTCTTATCACTGATAACACACCACCTCAACACATTCTGACGGTACGGAGCGGTTTGTTCGCGGAGGATCAGGAGATGTTTGACGACGAAGAGATGCGCATCGAGGCGTTTGCTCCAGGAGCCCTTGGTGGGCGGAGCCGAGAGAATGGCAGTGGAGGCGACTTCGAGGGATTCGATACACGCGGAGAGCATGTCACGGGCTAGGGAGTGGAAGACGCCGATCTGGAATGGAATAAGAGGTTCGGATGGTATTATTGGAATTTCTGGAGCTCAAAGCGACTTTTAGATAATGTTTTGTACAGTGAAAGAACAATATTTTCAGAAAAGGCTGATTTAGAGCAGATTCTAGGATTCAGATGAAAAAAATAAATTTATTACGGAATTACGGAAAGTCGCCAACTACCCAAAACTGATACGCTGAAACTTTTGGAAAATTTTTGAAACAGGTCTCTAATTTTTTTCAAAAACATTTTTACATGGATTCAGATGAACTTTCAGGGATTTCTAGAGTTATGAGAATTTATTTTGGACTGGAACGTATATTGCAGATATTCAAAATTAAAAAATATAAATTTATGAAAATTAAATTTTTTTTGTTTCAAAAAAATGCTAAAATTGTTTGAAATCTAAATTTCCTTCAATCCTTGAAGGGAACCGAAAAACTGGCAACATTTACAACAAAATAACCATCCATAGTTTTTAACTCCAAAAAACTTCAATTTTTCAAAAATTTAAATTTTAAAGAAAAAATCAGCTTCGCGGAAATTTTATCAATAATTTTCGCTTTCTTTCAATCAGATTTTCTGAATTACACCAAGATTTCATAAAAATGCACTTTCCTTCCTTCACCCCTCTCTACCGGATGTTATGCTCACAAGTTTTATGATAAAATTGTTTTTCAACTGTTTGTTATCACTGATAAGTGATAAGCCAGTGATAACCCTACAAAATGAGCCGGATGAAACTTTGCAACCCATCAAAACAAGACCAACTATAAAAGTTCAAAGTTATTTTCAAAAATAGCTGATTCAACCAAAATCTCTCTAAAATGCTCCCAAACCCAATTCTCCTACTGTCTCTTCTATTTTTCTATGCTTCTGGAGTCCCAATAAACTCAAAAGTCACTGCGAAAGTGGGAAATGCTGTGAATATCAAGCATCCAGTTGTAAAATCCAAAAAAAGAAGAATTGATGAAAAAAATAGTTTCAGACAACGTCTCCGGCACCTTCCAAAGCTCCAGAATCTTCCAAACATCCCGTGAAGCCTTCTGAATCTCCAAAGCCTTCAGAATCCGTCAGTTCCAATGCTCCCAACCAGAATTTTATGGTAGAACTTCTCAAAACCCCCAGATGACTTCTGAATTCCTAAATTTCCCAGACCTTGGCTCCAGAAGACGCCAAAATCAACCGGATCGAATTGAGCTTCTTCAAAAGTTGGGACCACTTTTTGAAGGACGTCTACAAGGCACTTCACGACGGAACTATCAATATCAAAAATCATAATGAATAAATTTATTTTCTGATCATTATTATTGTGATTTTGATACTGATGGATTTGAATAAATATTACACAACGACTGTATTATTGCAGTTTTCTTTTCAAAAAATATTATCAAAATCTTTTGGAACTGTAATTTTTTTGGAATTTCGCGGGAGTCGAAAAGAGATTTTTTGAAATTAAAAAAAATAAATTTTTGACAGTTTCACGGGAAACTAAAATTTAGAGAACTTCACCAATTCATAATCATAAAATCTGGCTACTTTTTTTTTGAAATTTTACAAATAATTCATTTGAATCATTTTCAATCCGGTTCATGGAGTTTTATTTTTTACGAATGTGCTCAAACCGAAACTGCTTACAAAATTCGAAAAAAAGATATAAAAAATTTTTGAAACTGAATTTTTTCAGCTGAATTTCGAAAAATTCAAGATGAAATTTTTTAAATCAGCTCTATTTCTCCAAAAAATAATTCCAATTCCCTGACTAACTACAGTAATGCTTTCCGTTATCAGAAAAAATTGAGAATTTCAAATTTTTATGCTTCAAAACCCAGCAAAAACAACAAACAAAAAAACTAGGAAACCGGATGTAAAAAGTGTCGAAATTTCTGTTTTTCCCTGGTTTTTTATTATGATAACCTTTGTTTGATAGCACTTTGGCTTCATGCCAATTGCCATAACAAACTCACTATAAAAAAGAGCACAAACTTGAAAAATGGCAAGTTTCTCTCTAAATGAAGACTATTCTCGTGCTCTTGGCTGTAGCCCTAACTATTCATGGACTACCAATAAGCTCTACAGTGGATCCCAATGTTTCAAACTCAAGCTCCCCGATTCCAGTGTCAGAAGCCAAATTTTACAAGAAAAATGTGAAAAATTCCACGGAATATCCAAATTCTCTAATTTTCCCTACTTTTCAGACCAAAAACCCGCCAGTCTTCTCTCCATTGGAACGTAAAAACAAAACAGCCGCTGTTGAAGAATATGGGGGTCTAGGGGTTGGAATTGTGAGTTTTGGAGAGAAAAATAGCTGAAACAGGCTAATACCAGATCCCAAAAAAGGAAAATCAAATTTTCTTGAAATTTTCGTCTCTAAAAAATCCCAAAATGTCTCCAATTTTTTTCCAGACCGTTTCCCCATCATCTCCACCCTTCCTGGACCGTCTAACCCCTTCTGAATTGAGTTTCTGGAAAAGAGTGAAGCATTCCGTGGACAAGGCACTCAAAAAGATTGGCGACAAGATCATTGACGGTATCGGAGCAGCGATTGGCGGAGCAATTGCTGGCAGTGGTTGATTCCTTCTTTTTTTTCATGTTTTGACTGTGATAAACTGATAAGAGCCTACGTAATCACTGTTTTTCGATCAAAGACTGCTAAAAGCAATGAAAAACATTGAAAAACACTCATTTTCAGTGTGTTTTTGATGATTTTTAGTGATTTTTGACTCAAACCATCTATAAAAAGGGTCCATGAGCCCGTGGAGCTTCAGAACTCTCCAGAATCCTTCAGAAACCATGAAGCTCTTCTACATATTTTTCTTCTTCATTATCCTAATGTCTAGTGCCCTGGCCCACCAGAACGTCATCTACAAGTCCAGTTTCCAGGCTCCGGTAAGAAAAACTAGTGGGATTTTTTGAAATTTCGTATATTTCAGCCAGAATGGGGTCAACAAGAGGAGCCAGCAGCCAATGGAGAGGCCCATTCGGCCGGAGATGCTGTTCAACACGAAGGGGATGGAAACGAATGATAGATTATCACTGATAACAAGATTTTGCTGTTTGTATTGATGAAAATGAAGCATTTTACCGGAAAATAGGTCGAATTATAGTAATCTAGCCCGAATTTTCGGAATTTTCTGAAAAAAAGGTCCCAGAAAAGGAGATTTACAGTGTCCCAAGCTAAATCCATTGTATTTTGTGATAAACAGCTAGATTTTCAGCTACAGTAACCTAATAATTGGTTTTGAGCCGATTTACAGTAATCCCAACTCATTTCAATTCATTTTCCAGCTACAGTAACCCAGTGAGCCTCATTTTTTAGCTTATTTTCTTTGATTTCTAGTGATTTTCCCCGATTTCCCTTCAAAAAACTCACATCCAAGCACGGGAAGATCTTCGAGAGACACATAACCGTTCTCCTGACAGTCGGATACCACAAACAGTGTTGATCGATGGCCGTGGACGTCGAAGTCGCTTCTTCTTCCACTTTCTTCTCTTTTTGCTCATTCTCAATCTTCCTAATCATCTGGAGCATTTGGGGATAAGCGATATCACCGGGAGCTGGCCGATAAGCGCCAATGTCGTTTTGAGCGTACATTCCGGCGCTAAAGAGTGATGAATTGAGGAACTGATAACATTTTTCGGGATAATCCTTATCACTAACCGATAAACAATCCTCTCGGCGATATCCCCGACAAGTTCTCCCATCACCGCCACGAATCCAGCACGGGGATTCAGATTAGGACCATTGGGGTCTGAATTGGCATCGTCTCCGAGGATCGAGGCGACCATTTGGAGGGAACAACGGTTTTCGATCATTTCCACCTGGAAATGGAAGGGGTTACTGTATTTTTATATTTTTTGAGTAAAAAAAAGGAAATTTCAATTTTTGAGTTTTAATTAAATAATTTTTTTTTGGAAGATTTTAAAAACTGTAAAAAATCAAGAATACGTTAGAAAATCTGGAGAATGTTTTTTTAGCTAAAAACAACAATAAAATGATTTTCCAGCCAATTTTTAGATTTTTAAGAATTTTTTTCAAAAAAAAACATTTTTCAGGTATTTTTTGGAGGATATTTTTTTGAGAAAATCTAAATTACTTTAGAAAAACTGGAAAATGTTAGCTGAAAAAAAAACATAATTTGATTTTTCAGCCAATTTTTTGAAGATTTTTTCAAAATAAAAAAAAACAAATTTTTAGAAATTTTTTTTTCAATTTTTAATTTTTTTAAACAGTAGAATTACTGTACCTTTATCATATTGCACAACTCGGCCAGTGTCTCCAAATGCGGATTGTGCACAATTCGGGGGCGGAGCATATCGTAAAGAGCCCTGCACATTTGCTCGGTGAACGTCTCGAATGGATGGACTTGTTGGGGTTGTTGTTGCGAAGTGAACACGGAGGTGATTGTGGACATGGCGGGGCTGGAATTATCAGTTTATCACTGTTATCACTGATATCTCAAAAACCAACCTAATCCTTCCATCCATTGATTTCCGATTGTCAGATCCGGTTTTAGTGACAAAAAACTGTCGGTAGAGCCGATATTCATCATCACAGGTTCGGAGCATAAAAGTACAGGCATCACGGGTCAGACGGCACGTTGATTCGGCGTGGGTGCTAGAAAATAGAGGGAATTTAAATTTAACGACGTTGAAATTGAAAATTCCATGTGCCTGCCAATCAAATAAAAATAAGTTATCAATTTTGGAAAAATAATTCTGAAACAGTAATATTTGCAATGAAATTCTTAGATATTTTTCCAAATTTTTATTTAAAACTTAAAAATTTCTGTTTTTTATGAACTTTGTGAAAATGTTTTTTGATTAAATTAACGTGTGAACGATTAGTTTTGGGAAAACTAAAATTGATAAAAATAAAATTTGAAGCAGGAAAAAATTCAAGGAAATTTTGGGAATCATTTTTATCGGCCGATAACTTTTTAAATATAGAATTTATTCAAATTTTAGTCTGAAACCGAAAAAAAAATAATAGAATTTTTAAAAATCAAGTTTTTCAGCAATATAAATTTTTTCAATTTTTTTGCTGTTAGCAAAAACTCAAAACATCGTTCAGTGATTCTTGAAACTAATTGTCTCAAGATATGCCACCATTATCAATACTGATTTATTTTTTTACATGTAATTTTAAAAAAAATTAATTTCATTTTTAAATTTTCTAAAAAAAACTCACGCCGACAAATTAGCCAGTGTCGACTCCAAAATCGGCCCGAGAAGAAGATGTCGTTTGGCGAAATAGGCGTATTGACACTCGGCGAGCATTTCCTCAAATTCAGGAAGAGCCGAGAAACGTTGCTCGACGACAGAGATGGAGGCTCTGGAAATGTCAAAAATTAAGAAAAAAAAACCTAAAAGAAAATCAGGAAAGTTTCGAAAAATGTGGGATGAACCTTCAACAACGATTTCTGATTAATTCGCAGAATCCGTTGATCAAATCAGCTCATCTCTACCATTTCCGGACAGTAATTTGACCCTAAGCCCCATTGAAAGAGGCGGATCAACTCAAACTGCCCGTGGATCCGATCCAGTGACCTCTGGCTTCACAGCCACCCGTGTTAGCCACTCGGCCACCCGATCACTCACTTGACTACTGCCGCTTTCGACGCAAAAACACCGTAGAGCAGGGCGAATGTGTCCTCGTCTTGACCGCCACGACCGATCTTCTCGTAGTCGACCTGGAAATGGGGGAATTTGGAAAGTTTGAAAGTAAAAAGAAGGGAATCTCGTAAAAATGCAAGAAAAACAAGGATTTTCGATGTAACTCATAAAGTTTTCAATGAATTCCAGCCAAATTCCTTTATTTTTCTACATTTTTTATATTTTTTTCTGCATTTCCTCACCTCCAACTGTGCCTGTCGATCCTTGACATCATTGAAACAGGCTTCTAGATCCGCCAGAACACCCACTCGCACCCAGGTCATTGCTCTGCAAAAAATCAGAGTTTTTGGAGAATTTAGAGGAGAGTGAGTTTTTTTGAATTGATGTGTGTGTGCTATCGATTTGAGTTAATAAATTTATGTAGATTTATAAATTTTTGAAACTGGATTTAAAAACAAAATTTTTCTCCAAAAATTTTGAATAGAAAAAACGAACTCATTACTAATTCTTTCAAAACACAAGTAGATTTATATTTTTTGAAACTTTAATTTTTTAAAAACATTTTTTTGTTTATCTTTCAAAGACGAATCAATTTTTAACAAATCATGAAAAATATGTATTTTTTGAAACATTACATTTTTCATATTTTTAAAAAATGCCCACCTGCTCAAACACTGCTCAAACTTGGCAATGTATGTCTCGGACTCTTTATACTCGGGATGGGCTCTCAGATAAATGAGACATTCGTCGATGGAGACGAGAATGGCGGCGAACGAGTGACCAGTGACCATCAGTTTCGCGACAGAGAGCTTCTGGAAAAAAATTGCAATTTGAAAAAATAATTTCAGTTTCAAAAAATTGAATTTAAAAACGGAGAATACAATTCAGTTACTAACGTATTGGTTCAACTAAAAAAAAAGATTATTTTATTTTCCAAGTCGTGACCCACCTTCATAATAGCATCCGCCTGTTTGAAATAGTACAAATTGGTCTTTATCATCTGTGACCCCGTCGAAAGGGCGGTTTGCTCGGCGAGAGCACGATCACAAGCATCATGGAGAGAGGAAGTGCGTGAGGAGACCGATTCGTACGCTTCGTGCAGTTCTTTCATTGTCTGCAAATATTTTTGAATTTTAAAAATAAAAATCAAATAAAAAATAATAATTTGGGTTTAAAAATGTCGAAAAGACGTTTCTAATCAAGTAAACATTTTTGCAGTTTCAAAAAATATGTATTAATTTTTTCAATAATTGGAACATTGATTTCACTGTTGTTTTTGATCCGATCATTTTTTTTCAGTTTAAAAATTTTTTGAAAAATATTTTTTATTATTTAGAAAAAATGATATGACCACGAGATGATACGAGAACACAATTTTCAAAAATTGGTTTTATAATTTTTTTAAATTTTATGAAATAAAAAAAAATTTGTCACGATTTCAAAAAAATTCAATAAACTTTAAAAGCTGATCATCACTAATTCCCCGAGAATAAAAAATCCGAGATATCAAAAATTTTCAAAAAATAATGAAATTACCTCTTTAGAAACATCAATTTGCTTCTGAATCACTCGGAATCGCTTCATATTCGCACGAATTGCAGTGACCTGGAAAATAAAAAATAATTATTAAAAAAAATTTTTTTTTGAATTTTGTTTTATTTTTTCAAGCTCAACAAACGTTTTTGTGCTAAAAAAGTCAGTTTGGATATTTAAAAAATTATATTGATTTTTAAAAATTTTAAAAACCCACATCAGGTGGAAACTGTTGCTCCACGAGCTCCTTCTCTCGTTTCCTAACCATTTCCAGTGTTCCCGCAATCAAATCGATCTCTTCCTCCTCAAAATCACCTAAAAATCACTAAAAATTCAAATTTTTAAATTTCCCGCCCACTCTCCGGCTCCTCCTGCGGCTCAGGAAGTCCCCAAGTGGCCGCTTTTGCAGCGAGGATCTCGACAGTTCTCATGTGATCGATTTCCATCTGGAAAATTAAGAAAATGGTGAAAAAACCAAAAAAAATCGAGAAAAAGATGAATTTAAAAAATAGAAAATGGTAAAAACCAATTTTTCAAAATTAAAAATAAAGAAAACACAAAAAAGTTTTGAAAAATTAATTTATAACACAAAAAATAGCAAAATATGAGATTAAAAATTGATAATTAATGAAAAACTGGATATTTGGGATGTTTCACAACGAGATCCAAAACATTCTTGAGCAGATTCCTTCGCTTAGTCAACATAGCGGAAACGGTCGCTTTTCACCTGAAAATGGTAAAATTTGATGAAAATTGATGATTTTTAGCTCAAAATTTGAGGTTTTCATTGATCTTTGTCGTTTTTACCTTGTATTTTCCGTCCTCGACGCACAAAACGAGTGTTTGAGTGAATGCGCGGTGAGCATCGCTGTCGACTGTCACAGAGCCGCCGACGTGGAGAATCATACCGGCTGAGAGCTCTCCGGACACTCCTGAATGTCAAAAAATTGATGAATGAGCATGAAAATTAGATTTTTACCTTCTGGAAGTCTCTGAGCGTCCAACGATTGAATATTGTGTTGAGTACTTGGCAGCGCTTGCATGAATCTGGAAACTTCTGTTTTTTATGGGATTTTCGTGGAATTTTCGGGATTTTTTGTGTTTTCCAGGTGTTTTTCAAGCTTTTCCATGTGATTTTCAAAGTTCACTCACCGACAAATATCATCATATCCCGTGATCGGATTTCCGTTCCACACCGCATTCGACGCCGCCATATTCGCGTACAGGAATCCGATTTTCTCGCGTTTTCGGTCCATCACGTCGTAGTAGACTTGCGAGAACTTCTCGGCTTCTTTGCACAACTGAAAATACAAAATTAGACGGGTTCTGATTTTTTTGTTGAATTGTTTACCTCCTCATCCTCTTTGTTAATGTCCTGTGTGGTTTTGGTAGCCATTTTGAGCTGGAAAATGGAATATTTGGGTGGAAACTGGTGATTTCTAACGGGAAAAAAACAAAAACTAGTCAAGGAAGCTTGGAATTTGAAGAAAAACGTTGAAATTCGAAAAAAATTGCGATTTTATTCGAAGAACAGACTTGCGCGTAAAGTCTGGTGCCGTGTACGTAATACGTCAAACCCACGATCTGCGTACCTGGCATTTAATTTGACGCGCAAACTAGAAAAGTGAAAAAGAAAACTTGGAAAATTTAGCTTATTTTCGAAAATGAAATTTCTGCTGGAATCTAGATGGAAAACTGAACAAAAGTTTAATTTTTACATTTTTATTTGTTATTCAAATTTTTTCTTAAATTCTAAAAGGAAGTGGGGAGGAGAACACGACAAGAACTGATTTTTCTTTCGAAAACATAGAAAAAAAGGCCGCGGGTAGAATACCCGTCCCGCATAGGACAAAACGAGAGGAGAGGTGGGAGAAGAAAAGAAAATAAATAATATACACAATTTCTGGAAAAGGCATTCAAATAAATAGAAAAATGGTTGATATGGTTGAGAACAGATTTTTCTAAAAACTTTTCGTCTAATCAGCCTTCTTGGCCTTGCGGGTCTTTGGGGATCCGGCGACTGGCGACTTCTTCTCCTTGTTCTTGACGATGTCTCTTGGGATCCACTCGAAGTCGACCTCAGAAGACGTTCCCTGCTCGACGACGCGACGCTTCGAGAGTCCAGACTTGCGCGAGAGCTTCGACAGGAACTGGTTGGCGATGTAGAGTCCTCCGATTCCGAGTCCGACGAAGAAGATGAGCAGGAATCCGGTCTCTCCGGAGAATCCAGAGTCGTCCTCGAGGATGTTGACGGTCTGGTTGAAGACGTTGTTCACGAACACGTTTCCATCGGCATCCTGGTAGTGGACGTTGACGACGAGTCCGACTGGACGTCCGGCGAAGGTCTCGTGGGCGTAGAATCCGTAGTCGAGGGTGATCTCCTCCTTTGGCGAGACACGACGGTTGTACTCTCCGCGGGTGAACTGAAAAATTTGAAAATTGAAGAATTGAAGAAATTGTGAAAAATCTTACGTTCTGGAGATGGTAGTTGTAGTCAGTTGGGAAGCGGAACGAGGTCTCCGAGTACTTCACAGTAAAATCCTTCTCTCCCTTGTTCTGGAATCCGATCAGGTACTTGACGGGCTTTCCGGCGTAGAACTCGAGCAGGGTGTTGGCGTCGGCGGGCTGGACGAAGTGGAAGGCGAGCGCGGCGTCTGGAGAGGCTCCGAGCGTCAGATCATCCTCTTCGGAGGTCTTCGGCACGTCTTCGTTGACTTCTCCGTCAACGACGTCGGCGGCTGCAAAAAAAAAGGTGAATTTTGAGAAATTTCGATTTTTTCTCGTTTTCTTATAGATTTCCCCTAATTTACTCACCATAAACAGCGCAGAATCCGAGGGCGGCCAGGAGAAAGACGGTCGACAGCTTCATTACTGAAAAAATACAAAAATAAAATGAAAAATCATTAGAAAAAGGGTTGAGAAAAGAGTAATTATCCGAAAAACTACAAAAAATCGTGAAAAAGTAACAATCGCATCAGATTCTGTGTCATTTATAACGTCAGTTGTGTGTCTGATCGGCGGGTACATCAGCAAGAGAACGGCGCGTTTCCCGTTGCCGTCAACTGCATGTCTGTGGACTACCGTAACCCCGCAGTCGAACTGCAAACTCCTTTTCGCGGCGAGACCCGCCGGCGGCGTCTCGTCGTCGGCGTCTCTTTTGCGAGGCAATTCAAAGTTCCCAGGGGCGAAATCGGCGGTTTTTCGATGAATTTTCACCAAAATTTTGCAAAAATGTGAAAAAACACAAGAAAAAAGACAGAATTCAATTAGAAAAATTAAAAAATCAACAAAAACAACCAGTTAGTCAACAAAAATCCTAAAAAACCAAATTATCCAGTCTTCGGGGTGAAGAGCACACTCCGATAGTGTCGAACACCGGCTTGCTCAATTTCACACGCTTCATTCTCCTCGGGATTTCGGATTTTCCGATATGTCAGCAGTCGTCGGCTTGTTTTTCGGGTCAATCCTTGCTCACAATTCGAAATTAGCGCCATCGCCGGGTGTTTTGGCAGGTTTTCAGGGCAGTAACTGGAAAAATGCGGATTTCTGGGAAAAATCCAGAAAACAACCTACTTTTCAAGAATTACAGGGTACCAAAACGAAATCCTTCCATTTTTTACTAAAATCCGAGCGGCGAGGTTCAAAAGGTCACAAAACGCGGCTTCCAAGTCGTATTCCTCTTTTTGCTGGTATTGAACGCTGAAAAATATGGAAATTAAGCTGGAATCGGAAAAAAACTCACTATTCCTCTGTACTTTCCACTTTTCTGTTCTTCACCGTCTTTCTGGCCTTTTCACGGACTCCGTAGGGCGCTAAATTCAGATTTTTTCAAAAATCTGGGTTGGAAACTCACGATCTGCAACAATAGCGTCAAATTTAGCATTCTGACTCCAAATTCCGTGTTTACTCGAGTCGGCGATGAGAATTGACAGCAATTTGGCCTAAAATCTTCAGTTTCTACGGGATTTTTCAAATTTCTAGAAGTTTCCCGCCCACCTCCGTGCCCTGCTGCTCGAAATTCGCGAGAATACTCTCTTCCTCGCCTCTTTCTCCAACTCCTTGCCGAGAAGATCTTCCTTTCGCCTTGGCCGTCTGATAATTGATCTCTGTTCCAAGAACGAAGGCTCCGAATTCCGCTGCTGGAAGGATCAGACCGCCCGTGCCGACGAATGGGTCCAGTACAATGTCCGATGCACGGATTTGAGCGATATTCGTCTGGAAATGAGAAAAATCTCGAGATTTTAGGGTATTTTCGTTATTTTTCACTGAAAATTATTCAATTTTCAAATTCCCGCCCACCTGAATAAACGCCAATTCCGGATCCATTGTGGTATTCCCGATATAACACCTTTCTTTCAAATTATACTTTGTCTTCATTCCAACTTGTCCTTCTTCAATCAATTTTCCAAAAAACACTCTTTTCGGCTCTTCATCACTTGGATTTTCGTATTCTTCCACTATAAACAACTCGTTTTTCGGGGAATTCAGTTGGATTGGCGCTTTTTTGAATTGGAAGTGGTCTAGGGCGGTCTGGAATGTATATAGGTTTCAAATTTGAACTTTTTAGAATGGTGAAGTTACCTGAATTTTTCCCATGCTATCCAAATTCTTTTTCCTGCCAATTGCGAAAAATCTTAACGCAAAACTGTCATTTTCCACGTCGTACTTCTCGATTATTCGATTTTCCGCGCATTTTTTGAATAAATCACTTCGAGACCCAGTTTCCAAGTCCAATTTAATTGCATATTTGATAAGAATAGCTCGGGACATCAATTGGCGGACTTGTTCGATTTTTGGGAATTCTACGACGAATATGTGGCTCTGGAAAATTTTTTTGATTAATTTCAGGGGTTTAGTGATAAGAAAATTGTCTCACCTTATCATTCAAACAGCTAGAATCTACAGAAATTCCAAAAATCTCACAAATCGCTTCGAATTCTGCTATCCGAAAATCCACATGACTCTGGGAGAAAACCAGCAAGACCCGCATTTTTCTGGAATTATCTAAATTGAAATTTGATTTTTGAACATTTTTTTGGAATAGAAATCAGTAAAATTAGTTATCTCTAGCTTTTTTAATGGGAAAAAATTGAAAAAATGAGTGAAAAAATATTTTTTCCAAAAAGATGTAATGCATTCGCGCTCTACTGCTAATTTTCCGGAGGCGGCGGTTCAAACGTTGGTTTCGGTTCAGGCTTGTTTTTGCCAAATTACTGGGTTGCTCAGTCTCCGTGTGACATGCTGTACCTATCAATTAAATGTTTTATCGATTTTTAAACATTTCCTCAGAAGTATTCACTCTCCTCGCCGGAATATGGCAATTTTGCGGCTAATACGCTTTTCCGTTAGAAAAACAACAATAGCTCGGTGGTTTTATAGATTTTTTGCATTTTGTTATCAAAATGTGCTTATTTTATTGTAAAAACTGCTTAAACCCCTTAAAAATCAACAAAAACCCAATTAACTTCATAAAATTCCTCATTTTTCAGAACTTCGTGGTAAGACCTTCCCGACTCTTCCTCATATGCGCCTTTAATCTTACGGTAATTTCGAAAATCTGTTTTTTGTCATCATTCCACGCATTTCCACTCAGACTCGCGAAAAACGGGTGAACTACTCGAAATAACCGAAAATGTTGCCGACGAATAGCAATATTCCACTGCCGTACGCCATCGAATACGCAAAATCGGGCAGATCGACGTGCAAAAAGTGTAAAAAGACGATTTCCGAGGTGAGTTTTCAAAAAGTTGCAAAAAATCAATAAACCTTGCAGAATGCTCTGCGAATGTCCATAAACGAACCATCTCACTTCTTCGACGGCAACATTGACAACTGGTACCATTTCCCGTGCTTCTGGTACAAATTAAACCGCACCAACGATGATATAAACGTCGCTTCGATCCGGGGAGTCGATTGGCTTCGTTGGGAAGATCAGGAGGAGCTGCGCGAGAAAATAGCCAAATTCAAGAGGAACAGCTCTTCGTTGACGCCAGAGCCAGAGGAGCACACGCTGAGAATGATGGCGTTGAGGATTGAGAGATCGGCGACGAATCGGGGAAAGTGTACCAAGTGCGCTGAGGCGTTTGAGAAGGGAGAAATCAAGGTGAGCGGTATTTCTAGTCAAAAATCGAGGAAAATGGCAAATTTCCAATTTCCAGATGTGGAAAAAGAGCAAATGGCTTCATGCCAAGTGTCTCTTCAATGAAGCTCCGAAAATAATTGGTAAACTGGACGAAATCCCCAATTGGATGGATCAGGAAGAGCCGGCGAGGGTAAAAGTGGCAGAAGTGCTGAAAGAAGTGCTCTCGACAAGAGGAGAAGCTGTGCCAGAGGCAGTGGAAACTGAGAAAAAGACGGAAGAAGCTGGAGAAGCGGATGAGGTGAAACCAGTGGTTCCCGAGCTGGAATCGACGTCTTCTGGCACTTTTCCCCCGGAGAATCTCGACTTGGACCCGCTTAACCTCGCTTCGAGACCCACGTCTTCGCTGAAACGGGAGAATGAAGTTAAGGTTGAGAAGGTGGAGGAGGACGCTATGACCAAGAAGAGACGATTGGGAAGGGAGGCGAGATTGGCGGAGATCAGGAAGACTCGGATGAAAAAACAAGTAGACAGGCTTTGGGAGTACCGACAAGTCTTCGAGAAGTTGAATCAACACGAGAAAGTGTCAATTCTGACGGAAAACGATCAGGACATCCCGGAAGGACACGATCCGACGGCTCAGGTGATGGATCGACTGGTTGATAACGCGTTGTTCGGCTGTCCGATCACTTGTCCAGAGTGTCCGAACGGAAAGATCGTGTATCACTCGGCCCGCCGTACCTATGTCTGCACTGGCTATGCTACCGAATACTCCAGATGCGCTTTCGAGACGAAGAATCCGATTAGGACGCAATTCAAGATGCCCGACAGACTCATCAGCAAGTACAAGTTGCATGATCTGGTTTTCAATGAAATGACGGAGAGACTGTACATGGATGAGGGCGAGGAAGTGATAGTCCGTAATCAGAACAGCTCCACGAGCTCTGCCGTCCCAGCTGTGCTCTTTGCTGCCGAGGCATTTGATACCAATAATTTTGTGCCGATTAGTAAGTTTTTAGTTAAAAAAACAAAACAAAACATTCAATGTTATTCAACCACTAAATTTATTAAAAATCGCAAAATTGAAAAAAAAACAAACAAATTCTGCAAAATATTTTTATCAAATTTTGGAATTTTTAAAAAATTACAAAAAAAAACTATTAAAAAAAATTTTAATGTAAATATTGGAGTTTCACACAATTTTTAATTTTTTTTCTAATTTTTTCGAAGCTCCAAATTCTGAAAGGAATAATTTCGATTGCAGGGAAACTCTTTTTCAAAAAAAAAAAATCAAATTAAATAAAATAACATTTTCAGCCCTTGCCGACGCGGGCGCCACCTCCAACACGCACATCATCAAAAACGGCACTCTTGTCGACGCGAAGTTCGCCTATGCCAGCAGATCCCACGTGCTGAAGAACGAATCGGACGGAACACTCTACCAGGCGACACTTTCACTGACCGATCTGACACAGAACAAGAACTCGTATTACAAGATTCAGCTGTTGAAGGATGATCATAATGAGTGAGTCTTTGGAGCGATTCAAGACTTTTTAAATTTTG
Organism: Caenorhabditis becei; assembly: GCA_900536315.3. NCBI lineage: Eukaryota > Metazoa > Nematoda > Chromadorea > Rhabditida > Rhabditidae > Caenorhabditis > Caenorhabditis becei. The sequence goes on along the minus strand of LR538881.1, from coordinate 19,018 downwards.
AAATTCAACGAAAAGTGTAAAAAATCTGATTTTTTTGGTTGGAAAATCGATTTTTCAACATTTTTAATTTATCAATCCTTTTTGCAGACAATACTACGTTTTCCGCTCGTGGGGCCGTGTCGGTACCGAAGTCGGCGGTTCCAAACACGACTACTATCACTCACTCCATCAAGCCATCTCGCAATTCGAGGATCTGTTCATGGAGAAGACGAAGAACCAGTGGAAGTACCGAAAACACTTTCGCAAACAGCCAGGAGCGTTTGCTTTTGTCGAGACGGATTATTCTGAATTTGTGAGTTTTTATCAGCGAAAAAGATGAATATTTTGAAATAGGAAATTTATTTTAAATGATGAATTGGTAAGTCATTAAAGTTGGGAGCATTTTGAATTTTAAGAAAAATAATTGAAACTGCAATATTTCCAATTTTGAAAAAAATACTGTTACTGGGATTAGCGAAAATGTTTTTTTAAAAACACTCTGTCACTATTCTGGTTACTCACACGAATTTTCAAATCACAATTTCCTCATTTTTTCTTGCAGGAACAACTGGAAGAAGTCGACGTGATCCCTGGCTCGAAAACCAAACTTCCCTCCTCTGTCAAATCTATCGTCATGTCGATTTTCGATGTTGAAAACATGAAATCGGCACTGAAATCGTTTGAAATGGACATCAACAAGATGCCATTGGGCCGTTTGTCCCGTAATCAGATCAACCAGGCCTTCCAAGTGCTCACGGAGCTCGGGGACTTGCTCGCCGAGTTCCCGGTGAATAAGGTGAAGGTGGTGGACGCGACGAGCAAGTTCTACACTATTATCCCGCACAACTTTGGAATGAAGGTCCCCGAGCCGATAGACAGCTTCCATAAGGTCAAGGTGAGTGAATTTGAGGGATTTTTAATTTTTAATTTTTTTTCTTGAAAAAATAAATGAACTGACAATGAAATTGACGAAAATCAGGCAAGTTAGAATTTTTTTTTTCTTAACTTGAAAAAATCAGAACCGTAATTTAAAACATTTTCGCTCTTTCAAAAAAATAAAATATTCAAAAAATTTGTCAAATTTCCAATGAACTTCCCTGTTTTCTAGGAAAAGAACAACATGCTGAACGCCCTGCTCGACATCAAATTTGCCTACGATCAACTCTACGATGGTGACAATAAATCGTCGAGAATCCCACACGGAATGGATCCCGTTGATGTCAATTATGAGAAACTCAAGTGCTCGATGACGGTGAGCAATTTGGGGGAATATTGGGAAAATTGGATTGGAAATGGAAAAATAGGAAATGAACCATCGCTTTTTTACAGTTATTAGGCAAAAATTAAAATAATTTTTTTTTCGGTTTCAAAAATTTTAAAAAAATTGCATATTTTTTTCAAAATTTAGTTCTTTGTGTGTTGTGATAGGATTCATTCATTCATGTTCTTTTTATTTTTTTTAAATTCCATTTTTTAAAATTTCATTCTTTTTTCAGCCAGTCGACCCGAAAAGTCAGGATTGGAAGGACATCAAAGAGTACATGTACAACACTCAGGGATCCACTCATGACGTCAATTGCGAGCTTATTGATGTATGTTTTTTTATTGAAAGTTGGGAAAAGTTGGAAAAATAGAAAATTGTAAATTTTTATTTAAAAAAATTGGAAATTTTTTTTTCAGTTTCAAATATTTTTTTAAAATTCATCAAAAATTAGAAATCTATTGATTCGAATATTCTTTATCCACCAAAATGAAAGTTTTTACAAAAAAAAAATTCAAAATTTTGAAAAACCTGTTTGGTGGACCCTTCCACACGATTTTCCTTTCAGATCCACGAGTTGAACCGTCACGGTGAGACCGCCAAGTTCAAATCGCATCTCGGCAACCGAATGCTCCTGTGGCACGGCTCCGGAAAGATGAACTTTGCCGGAATCCTCGGCCAAGGACTCAGAATCGCCCCTCCAGAAGCGCCGGTCTCGGGATACATGTTCGGAAAGGGAGTCTACTTTGCCGACATGTTCACCAAGAGCTTCTTCTATTGTAGAGTGAGTTTTCGCATTTTTCTTGAATTTTTCCCATTTCGAAACAGTTTGGAATGACCTAATTCTCTAAAAATGCCTAATTCTCCCGTTTCCAGGCCAGTGCCCGTGACGAAGCGTATCTTCTGCTGTGCGACGTGGCCCTTGGCACCCCGATGGTCCTGATGAATGCGCAGACTGTGACGAAACAGTCACTGGGAAAAGGATATCAGTCTGTGAAAGGTTAGTGTCATTTTTCTTATCAATGCTCTATTTTTCTCCTTATCACCCTCTTTTTTCCAGGAATGGGTCGTGAATGTCCCGAAGAAAGCGGACAAATCATGCATCCGGCCGGCTACCTCATCCCCAAAGGACACCGAAAGACCCAGTTGACCGGGCAGCACGGACTCAATTTCGCGCTGCTTTATAATGAGTGAGTCTATTTTTTTATCAAAAATATTTTTGTCTTGATAAATTATAGTGAAAAAAAAATTAAAAATTAGATTTTTAAAAAATTTCCATTTTTTTCAAGTCCGAAATTAATTAACCTCATATAACCTCACATAATAATTTTAATTAAAAAATTTTGAATTTTTTTTCGAGTTTCAGATTGTGCGAAATTTTAAAAAATTGAATTTAAAAAAACAATTTTTAAAAAAATTCTTTGAAGATATTATTTACTTGCAAATATTAACATAACAGTAAATTTAGTTTTTCAAAAGTTATTTTAAAATTTATGAAACCGTTTCTTTTTAATATTTGAAAAATTCAAAAATCACACAAAAATTTTAAAATTGAAAAAAAGAAGAAAAGAAAAACAAATTTCAAACAGTTGCAAAAGATTTCTTTAAAAATTAGGAAAAACTTGTCAAAACCAAACGATTCACCAAAAAATCCCTGAGTTCTCACAATTTCAAATTCCCGCCCTGACCGACCGTAACCCATTATCCCCTTTTCCCACAGATACATTGTGTACGACGTCGACCAGATCCTGCTCCGCTACCTCGTCCGTGTCAAGATGAACCACGCTCGCCATCGTTGATCTCCTCTTATCAGTACCACTCTCTTATCATCCCTCTTATCACCCCTTCAGTTTTCACCGCCTTCATTAATTTCTCTCCAGCATCTCTCCTGTCATTTCTCCATAATCACTCCCCCTCCCAGTCTTATCACCATGCATTATCATCCCACTGACAACTCGAATCTCCCATTTCTTGTGAGCCCCGCGCCCCCTCTTGTCCCACTGATATTTTATCATCTTATCACCAAATCAGCCGATTCTACGTGCCTTCCTTACTCTCCCGCATTTTTAGAATTGGTTTTGTAAATGAAATACCCCCTGTTTTTGGTAGAAATCAATCAATAATTCATTCATTTTCCAGTATTTCGAGTTCATACAAGTCGTGGATCCGGGTTACTGTAGCAGATGACGTGGCACCCTTCCTCCACGTCTTCTTCCAGTCTCACCGGTGGCTCCAGATCGTCCATTAGGGCTTGGAGATGAGCTTTTTGAATTGAGAACTGGAAAAAGTTGTGATTACTCCCCTTATCACTGATTACTGTACATGTCCCCCAGCCCTGTCCACGTGTCCAATGATATCCAACACTTTGTACATATTCAACTGATAAGGATGCTCGCGGAGCAACTCGACAGCCGACGTCGCCGCCTTCTCATTGAGACGCATGTCTTCGATTTGGAGAAGAGCTGGGAACTGTTGGATGATGCCCAGTGAGACGAGAAGAGCACGTTGTGGCTCATCGGCAGTGGCAAGAAGGTTTCCAATGATCCACAGGGATTCCTGGAATTTTTTTAAAAGTTTTTTTCATTTTTCAAATTGATTTTTTTTAATTTGGTGGCCTGAAAAAAAAGTTCAAAAAAATTTTTAGTTTTTAAAATTTTTAAAAAATTAAAAAATCTTATTTTTCCATAGATTTCGATTTTTCCCAAGACTCATTCAGCTCTTCATCAAAAATCCTTTCTTGAATTTTTTTCACAAAAAAATGTGAAACCGAAAAAAAAGTTTTTTGGAGCTACAGTAACCCAACCTTTCGAAAACGCCGCTCTCCCGAATAAATTCCAGAAACGAGCCATTTGTAGAAGGCGTCGTGGTCGTAGAGCACTGGAAAAAGGACATATTGAGATTTTGGAAAAAAAAAATTTAAAAAAAAATTTTTTGTTTTGATATTTCAACTTTCAGAAGACGTGGCTCATCTGAATCTTGCCCTTTTTTCCTGAATTTTTGTAAACCAATTTGTAGGCCGTTAAGCTTCAAATTGGTTCAAGAACGAGCTCAAAAGGAGCATTTCGAGCAGAGTTGTGATTTTTTGAAAAATAGGGAAAAACCAGAATTTCAAAAAAAATTTTTTTTTTGATTTTCCAACTTTCAGAAGACGTGGCTCATCTGAATCTTCCCCTTTTTTTCTGAATTTTTGATATCTTGTCTTTGAGGTTTTCAGCTTTAATTTGGTTCACGAACGAGCTCAAAAGGATCATTTTTAGCCGAGTTGTGATTTTTGGAAAAATAAAAAAAATAAAAATTTTCGAAAAAAAATTGTTTTTTTTTGATTTTTCAACTTTCAGAAGACGTAACTCATCTGAATTTTTCCCTTTCTCTCTGAATTTTTTATAGCTTATTTTTAGGACTTTTAGCTTCAAATTGGTCCAAGAACGAGCTAAAAAGGAGCATTTTGAGCCGAGTTGTGACTTTTTGAAAAATGGAAAAAATCAAAATTTTTGAGAAAAAATTTTTTTTCTCGATTTTCCAACTTTCAGAAGACGTGGCTCATCTGAATCTTTCCCTTTTTTTTGGAATTTTATGTAAAATAAATTTTTGGATTATTAGCTTCAAATTGGTCCAAGAACGAGCTCAAAAGGAGCATTCTGAGCCGAACCATGGAAAAAAAGTTATTTTCAAAATTTCAAAAAAAAAATTTTTTCCAATTTTTTCTAAAAAAATCAATAAATCCTACTGTAATCCACGTGTCTCGGCGCGCCAGCTGCAATATTCGAAAAGATCCACGCAACTTCTCCACGATGCTCTTTGGATGTCATGGCCAATTGCTGAAATTTTCAAATTTTCAAAATGGCGCCAAATTCAAATTCTTACCAAAACACTTCTAAACGCCGGCAAAGCCAACAATCGATCCGTCTGAGCATCATTTCCGACTGCCACGTTGCCAATGAGCCGAAGAGCCGCCGGATGCCACGTGGCATCTTCTTCGGTCAGGAAGCAGTCGAGACAAGATTCGAGAAGCCGTGGGTGGGAAAGGAGCATGTCGATCTGGAGGGAAATTTGAAATTTTGAAAAAAACTAGGAACATACCCTAGTGGTATCATCAGTGTTATCAGCCAAATTGGCCAATGTCCACAGAATCATTGCTCCACATTTCATCCGTCTAACCGGGACAACGTCAAGGAAGATGTCAGCCAGGGCACGGATCATGAGACGGGCAAGCTGCAAAAGTTAGGCCATGAAGTGGGAATTCTAGGCCAGCTCACAGGCTGCTGCATTTCAACTCTTCCTCCTGAGAGGATGTTGTTGATGCACCATATCAGATTGCGACGTTCCAAGTCGTCAGATGAGTCCCCGCTGGTTTGGACCTTCTTGGCAAGGATCTGATAAGAAGAATGATAAAGTGATAAGACTGATAAGCCGTACTCGAAGAAGCTTAGCCTTGCGGCACACAAGTTTACATGCGATACAATCCGCAGCGATGTTCGCAATGGCCCAGATGGTCTGATTCGAAAGGCGAGAGTTGGGCGAACGGACCAGTTGAGTGAGGGTGTCAATGCAGTTCTGAAATCGGGCGGGAATTCGAAAACTTGGTCCCCGGACCCACCGACTGCACAAACATATGAGTGACTTCCTGACTGATACAGCACATGTTCGTGATGATCCAGACGGCGTTGATCTCGCCGTCGACGTCGAGAACGTGACTGCGGAGCACGTTGAGCACTCCGTTTTTCTGAAGTGATGACGTGATAAGGTCCCCCGCTTATCACTAACGATTCTCCCGTAAAACTGTTCCTTGACAACTATATTCGTGACTTCTGGTCCGTTGGCAAAGGCTTTTCGGAAAAAGTGAAGGGAAGTGGAGATTTGGATGGGACACGTGGATTCGAGCATTCCGACGAACAGAGAAATGTCGATCGGTGGGGAGCAGGTGCTGGACTGGAATTGTGATAAGAGGTGATAAGGAGTGATAAGGGTACAGGAAGATCAGAGGCCTAGCTTTCTCAGTTTGCGATGGCCTAGGATTCTTACTAAGTAGCCTAGGAATCGTAAATCTATTTTTTACAGGTGGCCTAACTTTGTTACTTGATGGCCTAACTTTTTTATTTGGTGGCCTAACTTTTTTACTTGATGGCCTAAAGATCCCAACTCCTGAAATTTCAAACTTAGTGGACTAACTTTCATGGCCTAGATTTCCAATTCTAGATTTTTCTCCGGTGGCCTAACTTTTTTGCTTCATGACCTAGAATCCCAAATTACAAAAATTTTGATTCCCTGGCCTAACTTTTTCACCTGGTGGCCTAGAAAACTCACATTCGCATTTGTCACTTTTTTCGTAGATTTTACCATTTTTGGCTTCCTTTTATTGTTGGCAAGCAGAAATAAATCAAAGTGGATTTTTGACCACGTGAAAAATATTTGAAATATTTTTCACGTGAGAATTGGGACACGTGGAATGTCAAAAATTTAAATTCCCGCGGAAAAAATTTGAAAAAAAATTCTAAAAAATGGGCAAAGTCAATGAAGTTTTTCAGATTATTTGGGTGATTTTTATTTATTTTTTTCTATTTTCTAATTTTCAAAAAATCAATAATTTCAGCAGAGAACCTATTTGATAGCTCTTATCATTCTTATCATTGCCTTATCACTCAATGATTTTGATTTTGAAAAATATCGAGAAATCAATAAATCAAGGATCAAACCACTGGGGAAGTTTGATTTGGGAGTTGCTGATTGTGAGTTTCAAAAGAGCTATTGATTGTTAAAATGATAACGCCTTATCACTTCAGATAACAACAGTGGTCCATGTGGTCTGATCGGAGTGAAATTCGGCATTTATCGGGGTACTGTAGGTCCGCAACTTTCCGTCAAATTGGGTGTTTCAGGCCGCAAATGTGCGGGTCATGTGAGAATTCCACGTCGACAGAGATATGGGTGTTATTTGGGAAAATGTGGAGAAAAAGGAGAAGTTTTTTGTGATGAAGAGGGAGATGGATGGATCTCCAAGGATGTTGAGACTGTTGGGTGAGAAAAATCGAAAAATTTGGAAAAAAAATGAAAAAAAAAATTTTCTGGAAAAAACAGAACTGTATGGGGGTTTTGTAGGAAATTTTACGCTGATCAACTTTTTCTCTTGGCACTTTTTACGAGAATCTCTAGTTTGAGAAAAATTGAAAAATCTGAAATTTGATGACAAAAAAATTTTAAAAAAAATTAAAAAAATTTTTTTCTCAAATTTTTATATTTTTATGTGAGTTTGTAGCAAATTTTGCGCTGATTAATTTTGTCTCTTGGCACTTTTTACCAGAGTCTCTAGTTTTCGAGAAAAATCTGAAAAACTGAAATTTTCAAAAAAAAAATTTTGACAAAAAAATTTTTTCTCAAATTTTTGGATTTTAGGTGATTTTGTAGAAAATTTTATGATGAACAATTTTGTTTCTTGACAGTAATCACGAAAACCACTAATTTTCGAGAAAAATTCAAAAAACTAAAATTTTGGAAAAGACTCGAAAAAAAATGTTTTTTTCAAAATTTTTTAGAAAACTGTTTCAGTTTTTCTTTATTTTATTATTGTCGTAATTTCGACAATCCATTGTTTTTTCCGTCAAATTTGGTGTTCTACTATTATTGGCGTCCCGCGTCGAGTCACCTGATGGGTCTCGCCACGAAAATGGTTTTTGGCTGAAATACGGCTTCTGGACAGGGTTTTGACACTTTTTTTGATGAAAATGGGTAAATTCAATCATTTCCAGTCAAATTTCAGCTGTTTCCACGAATTTTCAGTAAAAATGAGGTGTTTTTGGTAAAAAACGGCTAAATACCCATAAATGCATGTTTTTGTTCTGAAAATTGGTGGAACCTGCTGGAATTTGGTTGGAAATGATTGAATTCGTGTTTTTTACCCATTTTCATCAGAAAAAGTGTGAAAACCTTGTCCAGAAGCCGTATTTCAGTCAGAAACCATTTTCGTGGCGAGACCCACCAGGTGACTCGCCGCGGGGCGGCAATAATATTTTCCTCTACTTAAAAGTTTAAAGTTAAGTAAGTTTAAAAAAAATGTAAAAAATCTGAAATTTTCAGAAAAAAATTTTTTTTTTGAAATTTTCAGCTTTTTATATGATTTTGTAGCAAATTTTACGCTGATCAATTTTGTCTCTTGACACTACTCCCGAAAATCGCTAATTTTCGAGAAAAATCCCAAAAACCTATTTTTTGGGTTACTGCACCTACAAATTCCAATTTTCTAGCTGTACCCCATCAGAAGTCCGTCACCTCTGCTGTCGCCCTCTTCCAAATCTATGCACTTGGCAAGGTGTCTGGTCTTCTTCCCTGAATCGAAAAGATATTGAATGCACCTTCGAACCGGACAGAAAATGTGGGAAACTCGTGTGTGATGTGGGTTTTCTAGGGGTCCGAAAGCCTAATTTTTGTTATTTAGGGTTCCCCAATCGAAATTTTATCAGATGATAACAATCGGTGTAATTTGTTATCAGTGAATGGAAAAATTGGACGGGGACAGTGTGGAATGGTGGTTTTCGAGGAGTCCGAAGAGGTTTGGTTCAAGAAATTGTGAGTTGAGCTGATAATCAATAAAATCAATAATTACTTTTTTAGGGATGTTTATTCGGTTATTGATTAAAGGGAAATTTGAACTTAATTTAATTTTTTTTTATTTTTTGAAAATAAATGTATTGATGTAAACTTCCAAAAATCATAATAAATTCAAAATTGCTTCAAAAATTAAAGTAAAAAAACGAATCGATAGGAAATCGTCTGCTCTACAACTTTGCAGTTGATCACTTTTTGCTATCTTTTTTCCTTATCGAGTTATCAGTGAAATCCCAGCAGTCACTTTTGGAGCGTGCATCGAAAAGTGTCTTTGGGATTTTCGTGATAATTTGATAAGGATTGAAGATAGCAGAAAGTGGTCAATTGAAAAGTTATAGAGCAGGAAATTTCCTATCGATTGCTTTTTTTACTTCACTTTTTTGAGTAAATTTGAATGTTTTTGGATTTTTTGAAAGTTCACATAAATAATTTTTTTGAGGTCAACTTTTTCAAGTTTTCAAGATCAATTTTATCATTCTTTCATAAATATTTATTATTAATCATGTATAAATTAGATAAATATGTAACAATTATCAGTTCTTATCACTTTTCTCCTCTTCCAATGGCTTTCTCTTATTCCTATACCCTCCATTCGGTCCGCACCATGGACAATTCGTCAAATCAGCCTTGTTATTATTGTTTCCAGGCGGTGGAAGTAGTCCAGGAAGGCCTCCAAATCCATTAACAGATGGGCTCATTGATGGTGTTGATAAGGATGATAAGGACTGCTGATAAGCTTGTTGAACAGTTGGGAGGTCCTCTGGGGGATGGGTCGAGGGGGATTGATAAGCGGTTGTTCCGGAAGAGGTACCGTAGGAGGAGGATGGAGGGGTGAATTGAATGTCGTATGATGGGGAGGATGGTGATAAGGATGGTGATAAAGATGATAAGGAAGTCGAGGAGGTCTGCGGGATTGTGGAAGTGGAGGTGGGGTCCTGTTGGCCGTACACCTGAAAAAACAAACAAATAATTGACCAATTTTCAGAAAATCGCAGAAAATTCAAAATTCCTTGAAAAATTAAAGTAAAAAAATGATTCGATAGGAAATTTTCTCCTCTACAACTTTGTAGTTGACAACTTTTTGCTATCTTCAATCGTTATCAAGTTATCACCAAAATTCCAAAAGTCACAGTTCATGCGCGCACCAAAAGAAGGCTTTTGTGATTTTAGTGATAACTTGATAAGGAATAGATATAGCAAAAAGTGATCAACGGCAAAGTTTTAGAGGAGAAAATTTCCTATCGATTGCTTTTTTTACTTTTATTTTTTGAGCAATTCTGAATTTTTTACGATTTTTTGAAAATTGGGGATTTTTTCTTCAACTGTCAAGGTAGTCTTCTGATCCCTTGGAGCTATCCAATTTCAAATTCAAAATCCGATCATTGATCCTTCTCCACGTGAATAAAACACTCAATCCAGTATTTTTTTTCAATTCAATTCCAATCGGATCATGGCGCAACATTTGTTTGCTCTCACATTGTAACACCCCCCCGATCGTCCAGATTTTTTCTCGCTTTTTTTGAGCAAATAAATCCCCGAAGTGGTGTCAAATATCATTGGGTATTAGACTTTTGAAAGGGAGATTTACCTGAAGAATCCTCTGAGCAATTGACTTTCCTATCGCTGAACCGAAAGTTTCGGCGTCTTGACCGAAAGCGTTGTAGATTCGGGAAGGTTGGCGGGGTGGGGAACTGGAAAAAAGTTAGGGTTTCAGAAATGGAATTTTAGAAAAGATATGAATTGTCTTCAGTAATCAGAAAAACGGATTTTTTAATGAAGATTTTTTACAGAATTTTCAAATTAAAAAAATTGCATTAGAATTGAAAAAAATTGAATTTTTTTGGAATTTTTAGAAAGTTAAAAATTTGAGAACAATTTTTTTCTGTGGCAAAATATCAGTTTTTCGAGAAAATTCTGGAAAATTTTAGTATGTTGAACCGATGCCCAGAAAACAATTTCGCAGAAAATTGTAATTTGCTCAACTGCGAAAAACTGAACTTTTTGGAAAATTAAAAAAAGTTTTCTGTTTCAAAAAAAATAAAATTTCAAGACAAACTTGGGAAAATTCAATATACATGGTGCTTTCCAACAAAATTTTCTTGTAAAACAAATTTTTCAAATAGGCAAATCTGCTCTACTGCTAAAAATGGAAAATTTCAGAAATTCGAAAAAAATGTTATGTTTCAAAATTTATTTTTACAAATTTGAGAAAATATGAAATTTTAGTTATCAAGCTGAAGATATGAAAAATTTGCGAAAAATCACAAATCCGCTCCACTGCTAAAAATTAATTTTTGGAAATTTTTGAAGAATTTGAAAAAAAAATTCATGTTTCAAAAAATCTATTATTTTTAAAATTGAAAACTTTTTTCAATACGGTTCGTACTTTCAAAACAAGTTATAATCAAATTTTCAAATTAGCGGGTAGAATATCTCGCAGCGAAAACTACAGTAAGATTTTTTTAAAGTAAATTTGAATTTTTCAGTGATTTGCAATGCAAATCTTCTTACTGTAGTTTTCGCTGCGAGATATCCTACCCGCCAATTTGAAATTTTGCTTCATTTTTCTAGACTCTTCACTCACCCATAACTATGAAATTTAGTGCCAGCACCATCAAAAAGTCCCGGTTGACTGAAGAACTGATCAAAGTTGAAGTTGTACCTTTTCTGTGCTCCGCCCATCTGCACATATCTCACTCCACACTGCGGACAGTACGCCCCAACAGGTACAGTAACCAGTGCGAACAGAATAATCAGCTTCATCCCTCGTTCACTTGTTCCGCATGTATCCCTTCGGTTATATAGTGTTTCCGCGTGCTGAACTGGTTAGGTTTTCCGCGTGCGGTTTCCGCGCGGAAGCCGCGAGCAAACACAACAATGAAAAGTGTCCGGTCTTGCACATTTGTTGTTGTTTTTTTGTTCTATTGCTCTGTTGTATTCAGATTTTTTTTCGTTTCGAATGGACAATGGCTCAGGGGGATGATGACGTGGCAACACGTGCTCGCCGAGCACCGATTTCAAGTGGTTTGGGGAGAAGAATCGAAAACGATTCGCACTTTTCCTAAAATCCTAAAAAAAATTTTTTTGAGTTTCAGAGAAAATCGATAATTTTATACAGTTCTGAAAAAAGTAATTCGAACTCCTTTCAGGGTTGCAAAAAAAATCCAATAACTAGGGTTTCTAAAAAAATTTCTAGAGCTCAAAAATCGATTCATTAATTTTTGGAGCCCTGAAAAAAATTTAAAAAATTCCAGAACTTCTTCGAAGCTTCTGGAAAAATTTTTTATGACTCTCAAAAATTTTTGTAAATTTTTAGTTTTGAAAAATTTTTTGCTCTTTCTTGGAAAATCTAGAAAAATTTCAGGAACCATCTAAAATTTTCAAAAAATATTTTCAGGGCTTAAAAATTGATTGACATCTTTTTGGAGCCCTGCAAAAAAGTTCAAGAAATTCTAGAAGCTTCTGGCAATTTTTTAGAGTCTCAAAAATTTTGATAAATTTCTAGAATTCTGAGAAAAAAATTTTTTACAGTTCCAGAAAAAAATCGATAATCCCACAGAGTTCTGAAAAAATGTTTGCACTTTTTCTGAAAATTTAGAAAAAACTCAGGATCCATCTAAAATTTTCAAAAAATATTTTCAGGGCTCAAAAATTGATTAAAATTTTTTGGAGCCCTACAAAAAAGTTCCAGAAATTCTAGAAGCTTTTGAAATTTATTTTAGAGTCCCAGACAAATTGACAATTCTCTGATTTCTCGAAAAAAATTTCATAAATTCCAGAAGCTTTTGAAAATTTTTCCAAAACCTCAAAAAAATTCAGAACTTTTCTAAAATTCTAAAAATTGTGCACTTTTTCCTGATGACTAAAAAAAATCTAGAATCTTCTGGGATGCCTGAAAATTTTTGATGCCCATCTAAAAAATTTCAAAAAAATTTCAAAGCTCCCGGAAAAATCAATAATTTTTTTAGAGCTCAAAAATTTTTTTTCAATTTTTCCAGTTTTCGAAAAAACTCCAAAATTTCTAGAAGCATCAAAAAATATTTTTTGAATCCCAAAAAATTTTGAAAAAATGTCAAGTGTTCCAAAAAAATTGATAATTTCCAAAGAGGTACTTGAAGAAATTTCAGAAATGTTCTTTAGAATTCCCCCCCTCCCCAAACAAATAAAAGCAACAAATTTACAACCATTCATTCAACCAAGTGTACAATAGTACATTACAATACATACTCTCTTCCAGTTAATTAAATAATTTCTATTATTAGCTTCTGGCTTAAAGGAATACTTCGGTTGAATTTTCGATTTTGACATTTTTAGCTCAAAAAATCCCACTATTCGGTTTACTCATTTTTGCAGAAAAAAAGTTCAAAAAATTCCAGCGGTGGCTCAATCCGGAACGTGCTATTAAAAATTTGAATTTTTGTTGCTTCGCGCCAATCGAAATTTTTACGATAAACACGGCGCGATAGCGCAATTTTGGAGCATCGTAGTTTGATTCTTCAGTGAAAAAAATTCAATGCGCGGGATTTTACGACAATCTGTGCATTTTACCGTGGAGGCTGTGGAGAGTGTACGCAAACACCGTGATAAATCATGCCGCGGCGTTCAAATTTAATTTCTGCTTGCAAAAACTGAGGAAAATGCACTTCATACTGAACAAAATTTCGGGCTTATTTCAGACAAATCACTCAGATTGACATCGAAATTTTCAACCGAAGTATTCATTTAATCCATGCGCTCGTGGATGATGTCCTGTCTTTTGAGGTAGGCTCTCTCCCTCTTCTCCTGCTTCTCGTCAGCCTCCTTCTTCTCCTCCATCTTCAGCTCCCAATCAGCCTCTCGTTTGACCTTCTCCAACTGGATGAACTCGGCGATCTCGGCTTCGGTTCCCTTCTGTGCAGTCGGAATGTCCATCTTCTTGTAGCTCTCGAGCAGCTTATCAACCAGTTCTTCCAGCGAGTAGAGTACGTAGCCTTTCTTGTCCTTAAGCTGGTCAAACTCCTGCTGGGCTCGCTCTTTTCCCTGAAAACCAATCAATTCTCAGAGCTCTGTAACCTGTAACCCTCACCTCCGGGCCATACACAATCCAATTGCATCCTTCGTATGCGTACTCGTTCATCGTAGACTTCTCAGCAGACTTCAGATTGAATCCGAGGTAACGAGCCAGCTGGTTCATGTCTCCGTCTCCGTGATACGTCACATTGACACCAAACATTGGCGGGATCCAGTGTCCGAGAGCGTAAAACTTCAGAGTCTCGACAATGTCGTACACCTTGTCCTTCCACTTCAACTCAGTCACACGATGCAAGTAGTCGTCTCCGATAGCCTTCGAGTCCGCCATCAACGCAGTCATGTAAGAGGGTTTCAGAAGAGGTTCTGGCTCAAAGACTTCGGTCAGCGATGCGACAGTGGGCTCGAGCACGTAGACATCGGATGTCCAGATGCGGTGGGTCCGTGGGAGATCAGAGCTCATCTGCAAAAAATCAAAACATTTGAAATGAAGTTAACAAGAATTGCTCCTCACCTTCTTCAGAAACTTGTGTCTGAATGCGAGGGGGGAACGGTGCTCATCAATAGCAAAGTTGTACTTTCCGATTGGCAGAAGGTCGGGCATGTTCTTTTGGACCTGGTCGTTCGTCTGGTACTGCTCAAAGCAGTGAACCATCTTCTCAAACGTCTTCACCGCGTCGAGCATAAGATCGTAACGAGTGTCACGGCCGCGCTTCTTCTTCCTAAATCTCACCATAAAGAACCGATCCTTCTCTTCGTGGGCGATGTCCCGTTGCGCTTTTGCCAATCCAAACTTTAGCTCTCTCTCCGCCGATTTCCCGTTGGATCCAAGAAGAACCGGATTGGCGCCAGCCATCAACAGCAGTGTCATCGAGTTCAAGTCTCTCAGACGGCACGACAGAATCAGTGGAGTGACGAGATCGCCTTTGTGAAGCATGTACACGTCCAGAGGGTCTCCTCGAGTGATCAACTCTGTCAGACTGTCGTGGTCCGCAGCTTCGACAGCTTTGAAGACACTGTTCGTCTTGTTCGCAGCGACTCCGTGCAACTCGTTCGCCTGGAATCAGTCTTGATTTTCAAAAAAATCATAAAAAATCAATAATTGATCAAAAAATCAATCTAAAAAAGCCAATCGATTGGAAATTTCCTCCTCTACAACTTTGCAGTTGATCAAATTTTGCTATCTTGGCTCCTTATCAAGTTATCACTAAAACCCCAAAACGGTGTCACAAGATTACTGTAGCTCGGGGTCACTTTGGGATTTGAGTGATAGCTTGATAAGGAGCAGAGATAGAAAAAAGTAGTCAACTGCTAAAATGTAGAGCAGAAAATTTCCTATCGATCCGTTTTTTTACTTTTGTTTTTTGGCCAATTATTGATTTTTTAGAATTTTTTGAAAATTGAGATTTTTTTTTCAAAAAAATTTTTCTTTCAAAACTCTCAATATTTTCCAAAAGAAAACTCACGTGATTCGAGAACAAGACGCCCCGATTTGCATAGACCTTTGCGTAGCCTCTGTTGCGTTCCAGAGCAGCTGCTACAAGCCGCGCATTGACTGCCACCGCATCATCCGCCCTCGCCGCCTCCTCGTTCCTGTCAATCTGATTGAACCGAGCTTGATCGTTCGCAGCCAGGATCTTTCCTTCAGCATCCACCAGCTTTCCTTGAGCATCCACCAACTTTCTTTGAGCATCGAACATCTCTCCTCTAGTATTCTGCAACTCTCCTTCAGTTGCCACCAATCTGTTCGTCAGAAATTTAATATCAAGGCCTGCCACCTCCTGCGTCCTCTTATTATTTTCAGCTGTCGCCAGCAACTTTCCCATATCTTCGACATGTTTTTTGTGCTGATCCGCAAATTCCTTCTTCAGTCGAGCTTCTCTCCGTTTCCAGAATACGAACGACAGGATCAGAGCAAGAATGAGTGAGAGGAGGGAAGCAAGTGTCGGAGTGAGGTACGTCCACAAGTCGCTGCCTGGCTCCCTGAAAGTTCCACTTATTAGAATCTGTTATCAAGTTGATAAATCTTACTGGGTTACCACTGTCTGAGAGCCCTGTTGGATTCTGGAGATTCCGAGGACTTGATCAAAGAATGCTCGGATCGGATTCAGTGTAAGCGAGGCCGTCTTCAGATCTCTTTCCTTGGAAGCGAAGTCCAATTCCAGAGTGCTGAGATCTCGGAACTCGACTGCCGCAGCCTTCACATCCGGATCCGTGCTCTTCTCCAGAGCCACCCCGATCGGATCCGCGAACTTCTTCGTGTCAATCGGAGCCCCTTTCACCTTCGCCGCCTCGTCAAACACCTTCACCAGAGTGTCCCAGTCGTCGTTCGCCAGTCCCTGCACAAACTTCTCCAGCTTCTCCACCTCGACCACCGTACTCTTCATCGCCGCCCGATTCCCGTCCGTCCACACATCCTGAGCCACCGCCACCACTGCCGCCGTCACCGAAGCCTTTGCATCAGCCAGTCCGATCACCTTGGTCTTCTTCTCCGAAACCACAGCCATATTCTGGAGAACTTGAACAGCAGTTCCGAGTTGATGAGCCACGTGCGAGTCCAATTTGACTGGTGGTTGTCGTTTTGGACGGGTTCCTTGCTTCGTAGTCTGCATGGACCTCTTCGCAGTGTTTCCAGTTGCCACCACAGCCGAGAGATCCGTGAGGAAAGCTTTGGTCCCAGTGACTTCTGCTGATTTGGATTGGATTGTCCGGACGTTATCGGCAAACTTCACGAACGAATCAGTGGCTTGTGCGTCGTACGTGAGGGTCTTTATACTGGTCAGAGCTGGCTGAAGCCCAGTATTGCCGAGACTCGTCTGAATTTCCTTCGCCAGATCCCAAGCGGCAGTGTTCTTGAGAATGGTATCGATATCACCAAAGACGATTGATTTCCAAGCTTGCATAGTCTTATTCAGAAAAGCAGCGATTTCCATGATTTCGGGGAGGCTTTTCAAGTCGTTCACCTCTTTAGCCACAACTGATTCCATGTCGCTGAGTCCGATCAGCTGTTCAATCTGTTGTTCCAGACCAGCCAACTTGGCCACGTATTCCGAGTTTTTGACAGCTTCGAAAAGTGATTCCATTTTAGCGATAGACTGATCGAACTCTTCAAACTTTGGGCAGAACTTCTCAAAATCACCCAGTCGCTGAGGCAACTTAGCTGGTTTCAAAGAAGCTACAGCTGTTCCAATGTTTTTGAAGGAGTTGGTGAGGGTCGTGGTGCTCTGAACACTTTTACTGCTGACCTGTGCCTGATGGAGGAGATCGGAAACAGTCTTGGCAGCATCTCGGGACGTGGAGTCGTTGGAGAATTTGGACCAGCTGGATTCCAGTGGCACCACTTTGTCGGCGAACGTCTTCAACTTCTCGAGTTTCGGAACAAGTTTGGCAATGCTCTGTCCGTTTCCGATGTTCTTCTTCAGCCATTCTCCCTTGAGATCCTTGAATAGCTGCTGAATGTCACTGACTCCATTCATGAATCCAAGGGTCCGGGAACGAGTTGCATCGAGTTTCAGACTGGCCTCGATCTCCTGAACAACCTTGACCATCTGGGCTCCATTCGTGTCCTTTTGACTGATAGTGAGCAGGTTGGCAAGAGACTTCACATCGTTTACCATCAGGTTCAGATCTCCAGCAAGCGATTCGGGTTTGAGAACGTTCTTGTTGTACTGCTTCGCAATCTCAGAAACCTCCATGATCGGCTTCAGCACATTCTCGTAAGTGTCTTTCAGCTCCCAAAATTTGCCGAAAACCTCCTTATCATCTAGTCCCTCGAGAGCTCTGCATATTGGTGTGATATCTTTTTTGATCATCTGCAGCATGATTCCGTTCGCTGTAACTTCAGTCGTTTTCCCGGTGATTTCCTTGCTCAAAATGGTACTGAGAGAGACGGAGAAAGCGATTAATCGGGGAATGTCCAGTTTACCGTAGGAGAAGTCGGTCTTTGCATTGGCCAGCTTCTCCTTGACTTCAGTGACATTGGCAGCAATTCCTTTCGTCAGATCGTCCACTTTATCAGTCATCAGCTTGATGGCATTGATCTTGTTGCCGACTTGAACCGTGTCCACTTTGCTGATCTTTGCCTTCTGAATCTCTCCGAACAGCGTGTTCAGGTCATTGGAGACGGACGAGTTGAATCCGAGCATAGTGTCCAGAAGAGTGGTGGATCCGATACCGAGGAGTTCAGAAGTGATGGCAGAGAACAGCTTCGGGTCCTTGGTGAGTTCCGACTGGACGGTAAATCCATTGGTGACGCGTGCCAACTTAGATAGCTTGTCGGTTGCGCTTTTCAGCGACTCTGAAACAGAACATATTGATTTTTCCGAAAATGTCCCCAACTTTTGCGCAATTTTTCCTAATTTTTTTTTCATTAACCTTATCAGTAGTTTCCATTTCCAAAAAAGTTCCAAAGTTTTTTTTTTGAAAAAGTTTTCAGTTTTTCACTAAATTTAGACCCATAAATTTTGTTAGATTTTGCGAAAAGTTGTGGAAAATTCCAGAAAATTCATCAAAATCATTCTTATTATATAAGTTTCTAGTGTTTTCAATACAAAATTTCAGTTATTTTCTCAAAATTTGTGTTCCCCCAATTTGAAAAGCATTGCGAAATTATCGATTGATTTTCCCTACTTACTTGTTTTGGTCGTGTTGGTCATCGAGACCACGAACAAAAGGATGATAGTACTTTTCAGAGAAAAGTTCATCGCGAAATGAATTCAAAATCCTTATCAAACTGATTATCACTTCTACTGATAAGATTAAGGGGCCGAGGTCAGGTCAGGTCACTGGGAAAGGTCACGTTTTTTCGAAAGGGTCAAACGCGTCCATTTCTAGAGAAAATGGAAATTTTTTTCTAAAGTTCTTGTAAACTTTTCACTCTAAAATTTCATTATTTCTCTTAAAATTTGGTTTCCTCAATTTTAGAAGCATTGCAAAATTATCGATTGGTTTTCCCCTTTTAAAAAAAAGTTGGTTTTTCTCTTTGAATTTTGAAACGTAGTTTCAAAAATCTCATTGCAATATCGGATTATCGATTGATTTTTTCACTCTAAAATTTCAGTATTTTTCTCGAAATTTGGTTCCCCATTTTTGGAAACATTGCGAAATTATTGATTGATTTCCCTTTTCGAAAAAACGTGACCTTTCCCTACTGACCTGACCTGACCTCGGCCC